>VZQC01008045.1:1551552-1613596 GCA_009823505.1 Rhizomys pruinosus
TAACTACAAGATCACACACAGATGCACAACTATTAGACAAGGAATTTAAAGCACCCATTAAAACTATGTTGTATGATACCAAGGCAAATGTGTTAAAAATATACTTTTAAGTTAATAACTTTTTAATTTTAAAACTAAACATTTCAAGCAAGGGTTTGGGAAATACAACATAGCTTGAAACATCAGAAATATGATAATTAATCTGGATAACAATAGTTATAGCAAACTTTTCCTGATGTGTCTACATGGGAACTCTGGACTCTCTGAAACTTGCACCTGCCAGGGAAGGGATTGGGCTTTAAGTTA
Source organism: Rhizomys pruinosus (assembly GCA_009823505.1). Classification (NCBI taxonomy): domain Eukaryota; kingdom Metazoa; phylum Chordata; class Mammalia; order Rodentia; family Spalacidae; genus Rhizomys; species Rhizomys pruinosus. The sequence goes on from VZQC01008045.1 coordinate 1,551,859, forward strand.
ATTTGTGTCAGTGTCAGTTTCAGCTTTTATCTCCTAAATGGCCTATGTTCACCCCATCCCTGTGGCACACAGCTGTGTGTATGGTTTTAGGTCAAACTGCACAGAGCTTATAGGAAATTATGGGGAAGGAAGGAAGGAAGGAAGGAAGGAAGGAAGGAAGGAAGGAAGGAAGGAAGGAAGGAAGGCATTTTCCTGTAAATATCAGGCATCTGTGGTTGATCACTGCATCTTACTTGATTATGTAGGTGTAAAAAGGGAGGCCACTGTTGCACCTCACTTGAGCAATCTCCTTCCTATCTGGATGGAGTGAATTCCAAGGGTTTTAAAGACTATGCCCTTTTTCATTTGTTTTCCATAGCTTTTTCTTTTTACCATTTGGAAGCCAGTATTAAAAGACCAGCATGTAAAAGTAAGTGACAATATGGTTATAAGAAAATGATCACACATTCCTGGAGTAACAGAATAAGGCTGTAGGCTCAGAAACAACCTTAAATTTATACCACAGTTTGATTCTTGGGCCTAAGACAACTTTTATGAATGAGATGGCCTAGTGGTTAAGAATGCCGTCTGCTCTTACAGAGGAATTGGGTTTGATCCCCAGCACTCACATGGCCACTGAGAACCGTCTGCAACTCCAATTTCAAGAGAACTCCAGTTCCAGGGTGTCCTAGTTTGTCTTCCATTGCTGTGACAAAACACTCTGACCAACATCAACTTGGGGAGGAAAGGGTTTATTCAGCTTACATATCCTGGGTCACAGTTCATCACTTAAGGAGCCCAAGGCAGGCACTCAGGGCAGGATCCTGGAGGCAGTCACTGAAACACAGGCCATGGAGGACTACTGTTCACTGGCTTGCTTCCTTGGCACATGCCCAGTCCGCCTTCTTATACAGTACACAACAACCTGCCCAGGGTAGCACCACTCATTGTGGGCCTGGCCCTCCCACACTGTTTGACTATCAAGACAATACTCCACAGATGTGGCCATAGGCCAATCCAATGGAGCCCATTCCCCAACTGAGGCTCCCTCAACCTAGGTGTGTCAAGTTGACACTAAAGCTATCCAGTACAATTGACCCTTTGCCAACTTGGCACACAAAACACATCACTATTAAACCACCACCTTTCCAGTTCTTATCCCCAAAGTATGACGTTAACATTAATCACAACCTAAGACAGTAGAACCTTAAAAGCCCCACAGTCCTTAAAATGTCCAAACACTTAAAAGTTCACAGTCTCTTAAAAGTCTCTAAATTGTTGGCTGCTGTAAAATCCAAAACAAGTACTGTCTTATTTCATAGGGAAGAATCAGGCACTCTCAAACAAAACCTAAGTCCAGCAAAGTAGCTCAAGGCTGGATATCTGGGATTCACTCATGATCTTCTGGGCTCCAAAGGGTTTTGGCAGCTCCCCCTCTCCGTGGCACACACAGCTCATCTTGCAGGCCCAGGCTGACTCCATTCCACACCTGCCACTGCTCTTGGTGGTCATCCCTTGGTCCTGGCATCTCCAAAAAGCTGGGGTCGCCACTGAAACTGAGGCATCACCTTCACCAATGGTCTCTTCTGACCTCTCCCGGTGCAAAGCCTCAGCTTCTCTCCATGACCCCTGCAATCTTGGGGTCTCCACTGCAACTGAGGTGCACTTCCACCAATGGTCTTTCCTGACCTCTCACAGTGCAAAGCCTTGGCTGCTCTCTGTGACCCCCTCAAATTTCAACACCAGAACCATATAGGAGACTCTTACACATTACCAAGTCCTGCTTCTGGCTTGATATGGAAGCTCGGGCCCCTTCTGGATCACAGCTTCTGTGTGCTGACCCTGAAGAAATTCTTCTCAGAAGATTTCACCACAGTGATGCTGATCTCTTGTTACTTACAGCTGATTTTTCTGCCCCAGCTAACCAGCATCAATTGTCCCAGTACAACAAAGATTTCCCTTCAGGTTCTGGTCTCTTGTTACTTACAGCTGATTCTTCAGCCCCAGCTAACCAGCATCAATTGCCCCAGATTACACAGTCTTTCTGCTCCTCTTTAAAACTAGAAACTTCACAAGCCAGGCCTCCATCTTCTACAACTCCTTCAGCAAAACAGCTCCAAGCTCCACAGCAATGATCTTTAGGCATTCAATGATCTTCCCAGCCCAAAATTCCAAACGCCTCCACAATCCTTCCCCAAAACACCAAGGTCAGGTCTGTCACAGCAATACCCCACTCTTCTGGTACCAATTTCTGTCCTAGTTTGTCTTCTATTGCTGTGACAAAACACTCTGACCGACACCAACTTGGGGAGGAAAGGGTTTATTCAGCTTACATCTCCTGGGTCACAGTTTATCACTTAAGGAGCCCAAGGCAGGCACTCAGGACAGGAACCTGGGGACAGGAGCTGAAGCACAGGCCATGGGGGAATGCTGTTTACTGGCTTGCTTCCTTGGCTCATGCCCAGTCTGCCTTCTTATAGAGTACACATCAACCTGCCCAGGGTAGCACCACTCATTGTGGGCCGGGCCCTCCCACGCTGCTTGACCATCAAGACAATACTCCATAGATGTGGCCATAGGCCAATCCAATGGAGCCAATTCCCCAACTGAGGCTCACTCAACCCAGGTGTATCAAGTTGACATTAATGTTATCCAGCACACAGGGGAATCCGACACCCTCTTCTGACCTCCGCAGCATTGCACCACACAGGTGCACAGACCTACATACAGACAGTACATTCATACACATACAGAAACTAAAAAAAAGTTAATACAGTGGGGTGTGATGGTGCATGACTTTAATCCCAGAACTTGGGAGGCAGAGGCAAGTGGATTTCTTTGAGTTCAAGGCCAGCCTCATCTACAGAGCGACCTCCAGTCCAGCTGGGATTAACGGGAGACTCTGTCTCAAAAATATCTCAAAAAGACCAAAAAAGCTAATACAAATATTAGTCTTGATGACAAATATTATATGCCAGGGTAAAAATCTTGAAAAAAGGCTAAAATGATTCAAGAGATCTAAATATGATCAAAATATATTGTATTAATTTCACAAAATTAATAGATATATATTTACTGAAAAAAATTAAAATGTTCTTGCTGAAAGCTGCTAAGGGAGAACTTCAATCAATGGTCCAATATCAGCTTAAGACCAAATATCCACAGCATATGGCATTGGTGCAATAACAGCACATTTATCTTGGGGGGAAACCAATGACTAACCAATTGGACCCAAAGCTCACTCAGTGGGAGGAAACCCATGTGTGGTATTGTTAACATAGCCAGATGTACACAACTGGAGAGGTCATAGATCCTAGAGAAATCCCCAAGGTTTACACATCCCTAGGCTAAGGTAACATGTTACTAACAACAAAAGATATATCCTTATATTTACAGACAAATATCCCTGACACCACTCAGATAAGAAGCTTCTTTTGTACCAGATGAGAATAGTACAGAGTTCCACAACTGTACATGGTCATAAACATGGTCTGTGAATTGCTTATGCCTAGGTGACACATCTACAGTGCAACATTTACACGTAAGCCTATCCAAGCATCATATAACAAAGACCCAAGAAGTCACTAGTTACCTCTTAATTCTCATTAAGGAAGCTCCTCCATGCAACAGGAGACCAGGAACTCAAAAGGACTTGAATGGCCAAACCGTGAAGGTTAGGAGTCTACACAGTGAGGTTCCATAGACAGGTCACATATATTCATCTTCACCCACTCAGGGATCAGGGATAATTGAGGAAGAGGAGGTGGAAAAATTGTAAGAGGCAAGTAGGTGGTACAAGACCAAATGAAAATGAATCCTACACACTCCTGGAAATCTGTCCATATAAACCTACAGCATTGGCATCAGCATGCATAAGACTCTCACAAGCTCAGCAGGAAAAAACTGGAGCATACAACTACAAAAATGGACAGCAGAGCCCAAAGCTCGGCTGAGGAAATATTGTCACCCGATGATGGAAGGATGAGGAAGACCTGGTCTTATTTTTGTTTCAAAGCCAATTTTTATTGAACCTTTGTGCATTTCATACAAAATTTCCAATCAAATCTAAACCCATGCCCCATTCTTTGCCCTACCCCCACCCCCACCAGAGCTCACGCATTCTGTCAAACATGTCTTTCATCTTTTTCTCAGTGTCTTTTAAAATTTTTTGATGCAGAAGTTTATTGTTTCAAGCAGAGGTTCACAACTTTAGTTAGTTCTTTGTCCCAGTCCTTCTGCCATTATTGTTGTTGTTATTCTCTCCAATTTGCATCACTCCAAAATATGCACATATGCATACCACATGTATCATAGGTTTTAGCATCTTCAGCTTATGTGGTTATTTTTTTCTTTATTAGGCTGAAAGATGTCATGTTTGAAGGCTCCTCCTTGACGAGCACAAACAACTATCACTTCTGCCCTTGTGCTCCACACTGGGGTTTTCCCTTCCCATGGTCACCAAATGAGGTCCAGTAAGCACCACGTCCTGTCTTGATCTTCCTGCACTGGTCTCCAAGATATAGCCTGGGTAGTTGAACAATGGCAGCCTATACTCTGAAGAGGCTGAAACCTCAGTAGTAGCTCAGTCCACAAGCTGTATGTCTCAGCAGTCCCCATCTGGTACTGAAGGTTTGGAGGATTCTTGCAGAGACATGAGTTGTCAGTCCATATTGGAAGGTTGAAAAGCTGTGTCTCATGTCTTTGAAGGATTGCAAAAGCAGTGGCAGCTACAAGGTAGCTTCACTTGCCAGTAAGACAGGTGGCAAAACAACTGGGTTTTTGTGTTTTTACTTTTTGTCTTTTTACTAAGATCTCAAGTTTTATACCTGAAGTACAATTTCTCAGGCCTTACTAATTATTTATTTCTTGTTATACTTTCCTTTTGGATGTTTAAGTCCACACAGTTAGCCCAGATTAACCAAGGTTTTTTGTTTTCTCAAGGTCAGTTGAAGATCTGGTCCTCAGGGGACACTCAGGTTTTGGGGGGGGAGGGAGCCCCTGACTACTTTTGGCTTTTCATTTACCATTCCATCAACATGAAGACAAAGTCAGGTCTTGCTAGACCAAGCTTCCCTTTTTGAAGCATGAGCAAACTTTCCTCTTTATAGACTAGACACTGGCTGAAGTCCTATTAGTGGATCTCCAAGACCTCCCTGCACAGGAAGATTGGTGACTCACATTTGCAGGGCATTTCAACAGATGCCCCCATGCATAGTCCCCTGGGACTTAGTTGACCTCTAAGGGCAAGGAACAAAGTTATCCCTTAAGACCCTTGGCCAAATTGGTATGGGCATTAAGTATGGCCGTTAAGCATCCAAAAAGGCTAAGTTACACCAGCCTGATACTTTTAACTACTCTATAATATTTTAGAAAAGGCTTGAAAAAAAGCTCAAGCAGCTTTGTACAAAAAATACTAAGAACCACTCCCATAAAATACATACTGTGGTTAGACATAAAGTCGTCTGATGTTCCTTTACATTTATCACGTGTGTGCTGCCTTCCATGAGGTGTTCTTCCCCCCTGGACCAGGGCTCACAACTCCGTGGTACTGCAAGCCTTGGGATTGTCCTTGGATAGCCAGTTAACAATCCCAGGTTGAGCCCCAGCAAGGAGGGTGAGGGAGGTAGGGAGTAAGACCCAGAGGAATAGAAAGAAAGAAAGAGAAATGGACTCAGATGAGAGACCGGGAGGGTTTCCACGAGGAAAAACTCGGTTTATTGTTGAAACTCAGGGTTTTTATACAGAACCTTGTAGGGGGTTAGGACATACAGTATTGGGGGTTGGGACAGGCATGATTTCAGGCCATATACTCCAGATTACTACAGGAATGTGACAATGCTTTGCCCAAGGCTTAAAAGACAATTGGTACCAGGCAGGCTTTCACAGGCAAGCAAGATATCAGGAGTTCAGGCTTGGAGGGTGCTTGCTGACTCTCTAAGTGCTTCTGTCAACAGAATACCTACAACATAATGTCATGACATACTAGTTTTTCCTCATTCTTTTGGTCTTATATTACTCTAAAGTATGCATGCATACCCTCTACCCATATACCAAAAATTCCTAAGTCTGAAAATAAATTGTAGCTTAGTTCTAGAACCTGTTCAATCTTTTTGTATTTGTCAATGTTTTTTTTTCTGTGTCCCAGTATGTGGTGGATTTTGGAGAATGTTCTGTGGGGTGCTGAGTAGAAAGTGTATTCTCTGGTATTTGGGTGAAATATTTGGTAGATGTTTATGAGGTCCATTTGGTGTATTGTATCATTCAGTTCAGATGTCTCTCTGTTTATTCTTTGTGCAGTTGACCTGTCCAAAGGGCTCAGGGGTATTAAAGTCCCCTACTATGATTGTGCTGGGGTTAATCTGTGCCTTGAGGTCCTGGAGAATTGTCCTTATAAAGTTTCATGCACCACAGTTTGGTGCATATATATTCATAATTGTGAAATCTTCATGTTGAATTTTCCCTTTGATAAAGATGTAATGGCCCTCTTTGTCTCTTCTGATTTCTTTTACTTTGAAGTGTATTTTGTCTGATATTAAAATACCAACACTTGCTTTCTTTTTGGTACCATTTGCTTAGAATATATTTTTTCCAACCTTTCACCTTAAGTTGGTGCCTATCTTTGAAATTGAGATGTGTTTCTTGTAGACAGCATATAGTTGGGTTCTGTTTCCTAATTCAATATCCCAAAAGTCTATGTCTTTTGACTGGGGAATTTAGTCCATTAATTTTTTTAAATTTTTATTTATTTCTGTATGTGTATGAATGTATTGTCTGCATGCAGGTTTGTGCACCCGTGTTGTGCAATGCCACGGAGGTCATAAGTTTATAACTGAAAGATGTGTGTTGCTTCCTTTCACCTTATTATCTATTTGCATTTTTAGTCTAGGTTTCTACTTCTGCAATTATGCTTTTATTAATTTCTCTTTCTAGGTACCTGGTGATAGTTGCTCCTTTCTTCTGTCCTTTGAATTGCTTCAAGTATTCTCTGAAGAGTTGGTTTTCCAGACACGTATTCTATCATCTTGTTTATGTAATGGAAGATTTTTCTCTCTCCTTCAACTATAATTGACATTTTTGCTGGGTATAGTAACCTGAGTTGGCATCTATCGTCCTTTAACACTGGGAATGCTTTGCTCCACGTTCTTCTTGCTTTCATAGTTTGCACTGAGAAGTCAGCTGTAATTCTGATTGGTTTCCCGTTATATGTAACTTGCTGTTTTTCTCTAGTGGCTTTCAGAATTTTGTCTTTGTTTGGGGCATCTAGCATTTTAACTATGATATGGTGTGGAGAGTTTCTTTTCTGATCTTGTCTGTAGTTCTATGTGCTTCTTTGTATGGGTTTATCTTTTTTTAGTTTGGGGGAAATTTTCATCTATTATTCTGTTGAAGATCTGATCAATACCATTCTCTTGGGATTCTTCTCCTTCCTCTATTCCTATGTGGAGGTTTGATCTTTATGTGAGGGTTTGATCTTTTCATAGTGTCCCACATTTCCTGGTTGTTCCACTTTTGCGTATTTTTAAATTTTTCATAATCTTTACTTGGGGTTTTTAGTTGTTCTGTGTTATTTTCCAGGTCTGATATTCTTTGTTCTGCTTCCTCCATTCTACTTCTGTGGCTTTTTCCCTTCCTTTCCTCTTGATTTGGATGAGTTCGATTTGCTTTTTCATTTCATTCTGTGATACCTTTAGTATTTCCACTTCCTTTTGGAGCTTCTCAATCTCTTCCTGTAGCTCCTTGCCTCACTGGTTGGTTTCCTTTTCTATTTCAGCATGGATCTTTTCCGTGTTTCCACTTCCTTCCACAGTTTGTCATTCTCTCCATCTAGTTCTTTCTGACGTTTGTCTTTCTCTACCTTTACTTCCCAAAGTTTATCATTCTCTCCCTCTGGGTCCTTCTTGAGTTTTTCATTCTCTGTGGAGAGCTCTGGGGTTGAGCTGGCACTGAGGAGTGAGCCTGGAGAGGAGTTTGGCTCAATGGACCCTAGTGCAAATGATAGGATATGCACATTCTGGGGAGGGAGGGCTGCTGGAGGTGCCTGGGGAGAAACGAGTATAAAGGAAATTAAGATCGATTGAAAAATTATGTATGAAGCACATAAAAATTTCAGTAAAAATGCCTGACAGAAAAAAAAAAAAAAAGATCTTTCAGAATTTTATCTAGCCAGCAGGATTACAGGGGAACCTGTCTCTCCCTGCAATTCTCCTACAGAATTTAGTTGTTTGGGAAGACAAAATAGCAGCCCGTTCCAATTATTTCTGAATAAAGGTGCCAATGCCATTCCATGACATGAAAAAGCATAGTGGGATGAATGAGGCCAATCAGCGCCCTTGCTACAGTGCTCCACACAAAAACAGCACTGTGCTGGACCAATAAAAAACCCAGTCATGAAGCTGCCCTGTCACACCTTTCCCACATTTCATGTGAAGTTGCAGTCAACTTTTCACATCCATGAGGTATTAAAACAATATGTCAAGGCAGTTTTAGATTTAGTAGTAGAATGAGCATTCTAGTACAAGGAGATAAATCGAGCTGGGCAGGAATGAACATCCTTTCCACTTGAGAAGAAACAGGAGGTGCCGAAACCACAACTGTTAGTCAGAACAAAGTAAAACACTACCTGGATGTTTGGGGAACCCTTTGGCATTGGTCTCTGAGGAGGAGGTGCTGGAAACAGAAGCCAGCCATATGTTGTTGTTATAATTTTGCAAGCAAAGAAAATGTTATCACAACTCTAGGTGTGTTCTTTTTTTAAAGTTAGTCCCACTCTGTGGCTTAGTTCTACAACTTAAAGATCGTTAGGATCCCTGAGAATTACTTCTTAATGAAAAGACAACTCTAGTAAGAAAACAAAGATAAAGATGTTAAAAATGCCCAATAACTAAAACTTTGTGGTGGGGCTATGTAATTTTTATGAGGCTTTGAAATATTTAGTCATTTGTGCTTGTCTAATGGTCCTAGCATGTGTCCCTTAGAAACCATCCTTTTTCTAATCACTACAATCAGTAGTTGTGCTTAAATTTGGAATTTAAGAGCTGAAGTCCAAATTCTTTTTCTTTCCCTTTTTATGTTTTTCTTGACAGAACATACAGTTCAGGTATTTCATTAAAACTCTTTAACAAATTGACTTACATTGTTCATTATAAGCTAAGGGTAGGTTGTTAGTATTCTTTCCCAATAATCAAAAATACCCAAAGAAGCCAGGATGTAAAAAAGACAAGAACATTGGTCAAACTTAACAACTAGGGAGTGGTTAGACTTGGACATCACCTACAAGTTAATTGCAAAGTCTGTGTTCAGCTCTTTTTGTTGTACACAAACAATATCAAAATAGCAAGAAAAATATTTTGATGCATAAGTAAAAGGCGTGAGAGTTCTCACAAATCTTGGCCTTTAGCAGACATTTCCACAGCAACACTGAGGCTGACTGAGCATTTTAATATGAGATGGGATCCTTGCAAGGTAGCGTGATTCATTATAACATGCCTTCACTTTATATCTTTGATTGCAAAACGATACTCTCTGATGATTTTATAGGTCTCCAGACAAATGCTGAAGCAACAAAGTATGCAGAAAGCTTGAGGAAGCAATTAAGAATAACTTCGGCTGGGTGTGGTGGCACATGCCTTTAATCCTTGCACTTGGGAGCCAGAGGCAGATGGATCTCTGCGGGTTCAACGCCAGCCTGGTCTACAAAGCAAGTTCCAGGACAGCTGGGACTACAGGGAGACTCTGTCTCAAAAAAAAAAGAAAGAAAGAAAGAAAGAAAGAAAGAAAGAAAGAAAGAAAGAAAGAAAGAAAGAAAGAAAGAAAGAAAGAAAGAAAGAAAGAAAGAAAGAAAAAGAAAAAAAAGCGTATGTTTTCACCAGGATTGGGGAATTTCCAAAATTTTATCTTAAAGAATATAGCTACAAGATTTGATGAGTGTAGTAAGACAGAAACTGTGTGGATTTTANAAGAAAGAAATGTAGGAAGGAAGGAAGGAAGGAAGGAAGGGAAAGAAAGAAAAGAAAGAAAGAAAGAAAGAAAGAAAGAAAGGAAGGAAGGAAGGAAGGAAGGAAGGAAGGAAGGAAGGAAGGAAGGAAGGAAGGAAGGATGGAAGGGAAAGAAAGAAAAGAAAGAAAGAAAGAAAGAAAGAAAGAAAGAAAGAAAGAAAGAAAGAAAGAAAGAAAGAAAGAAAGAAAAATAGCTTCAAGAATAGGGCCTGTCCTCCCTGTATGTTTACCAGTTGTACCGCAAATAAAGTTCACAAGGTGTATCAAAACATACCTGTATTCTCATCATTATTAGAAAAGTTTGCCTTTGAACACACACACACACACAATTCTTGCACTGAAAAATTGGTTAAATTGATATATAAATGAAACTGAGCTATTTGCATTGTTCTCTCCAGATATGAAATAAACCTAAGTAAACTTATTTCTTACTTATTCACTAATATTTCAGGTTATATAGGCTGAATATGTATATGAAATATATAAAAGCTTGAAAACATTTAAGTAGTTTTGGACTGGTGATAATGAAATTATGCATGCAACAACTTGTGGTGATCATTTTAAATGGAATTAAGTACTTCCTTGTATACTGTAATCCATATTGCTCAGGAGAGATATAGCCATTCTAAGTATCCCCTAGTAGAAAGGAGATGTACTCACGATTCTGTTTTTTTAAATTGCTAATACTGTCTGCTGCACATCTCAAAACTTTTTTAAGCTCTTTCCTGTGTTAAAAACAAGCTCCAGCAACTCCAGTTATATAAATGATGTCAGAGTTACATAATGCTTTTGATGTTTCAACAAAGTAGAACATCCTTATTCTACAGATGAATCCTCTGTGGAAATATAAGACTGTAAAGAAAAGTAATAACCACTAAAAACTAGAAACTCTAAAAAATTACAGGAAAATAGAGGATCCAAATAATTAGTTTTTCCCACTAGTTTTAACTTACAACTTGTTATTACAATTTAGTTCCTTAAGACTAAATTGTATATTTTAACTCTATTTAACAAACACTAACATATATACTTACTGCCACAATTACATACATATATTCATATGTGTGGTTGTGTATGTGCCTAGTAGCTTGTTTTTAAATAAGGTGCTGGTACATATACATTGTTTATTTATGTCCATGCATTCAATTCTCTAATCAAGTGATATGTGAAATATTGTTTTTATCAAATGAGTCAGTTGTTATTGTTATTTGTGTCAGGATGTGTCTCAGTTTTGGGAGTGAAGAATACTAATAAAAATTATGCTGTATATGAAAACTATTATGGAAAGACTGGTAACTCCTTATTTAGACATCTATGGATTACACACAAACACACACACACACACACACACACATCAATTATTAGCTGGATTACCTTAGACCTTAATTTTTTCACCAAAAAGTGGATTATAATCTCTATCACAATCATGGCATAAAGACATATAAAATGAAATGAGAATCAATGTAGCTCCAGAGACAGAAGGAACTGCTGCTGCTGATACTGATGCTGAGGATAAAGCCTGTTTTTAAAAGATAAGTGCCGGGGCTGGAGAGATGGCCTAGCGGTTAAGAGCGCCGACCGCTCTTGCAGAGGACCCGGGTTCGATCCCCAGCACCCACATGGCGGCTAAGGACCGTCTGTAACTCCAATTCCAGGAGAACTCCAGTTTCAGGAGAATCCGAGACCCTCTTCTGACCTCCGCGGCATTGCACGACACGGGTGCACAAACTTGCATGCAGACAGTACATTCATACACATACAGAAATAAAATTAATAAAAAAAATAAAAATAAAATAAAAATAAGTGCCAGGCAACATATCAAGTGCTTACATGCAAATTTTAATCTCCAACAACCCCATTACGCAGCCGTGACTAGCTCCAGTTTTGACATTGTAAATGATCATCAGGGATTTTTTTTAAACTGTTCAAGCTGGCACTATGTATAAATAGCAGCATGACACTTTGAACATATGTTTGTATTACATCAGTATTTAGACTATTCAATACCATACACAAAATATTGAGATAAGTCATGCGGTGGCTAGGAAAGAGGGCACATCCAACAGGAGTAGACACTTCTGCACATGTGTGTATGTGTGCATTTTTCCAGAAGTGAAGCTTTTCTCAGGTAGTTACCCCACAGGAACTAGATTTAAGCTGCAGTTGTCTCCGAATCACTAGGCAACATGTGTTGAAAACATTGTTTCTTGTCTCTATTATCTTAAATTTTCTCCAAATATTTATTCAAATACTGTTAGTATGAAGAAGTTAATTGATCGATCATAGTACTTCAACCTTTCAAAGTACAGAGAGACAATGAAAAGAATCTGCTTCAGGGGCTGGAGAGATGGCCTAGGTTAAGAGCGCTGACCGCTCTTACAGAGGACCCGGGTTTGATCCCCAGCACCCACATGGCGGCCGAGAACCGTCTGAAACTCCGATTCCAGGAGAACTCTAGTTCCAGGGGAATCCGACACCCTCTTCTGACCTCCGCGTCATTGCACAACATGGGTGCACAGACTTGCATGCAGACAGTACATTGATACACATACAGAAATAAATAAATGCAGGGCATGGTGGCGCACGCCTTTAATCCTAGCACTTGGGAGGCAGAGGCATGCGTATCTCTCTGAGTTCGAGGCCAGCCTGGTCTACAGAGTGAGTTCCAGAACAGCCAGAGCCACAGGGAGACCCTGTCTCAAAAAAAAGAAAAGAATCTGCTTCAGTGTCACTGGGATTCTTGGTGATCTTGAGGCATTCAAAACAAGAAAGGTCTTCAGTGGTTCTTAACAATTAAGAGACACCGAGGTCATCAACAACTAGACAGTAGGGAAAAAAACAATGCCACGATTTTCTTGCTTGTTTTTGTTCACCCAAACTCATCCTTCTAAAGTGAGAGGTCAGTACTCTCTAGCTGGAAGCTCCATATCCAGTTATTTTGTTTTTATTTCAAACCTCTTTGGGAGTATGACAAACTTGAGATAATTCATTTTCAGTAAACAGAGCACACCACTAACTGCTGTTCCTTTCAAAAGTTCTACCTGAACTGAGCAGACCTCTGCTTGGCAGCATATATGTTATTGTTCTGATCAACACCAAAGTAGGCAAGGATCTCTGTCCTTCGAAGTGATTAATGTAACTACCATGGGACCCTGATTAATTCTCCTTAGACATGATTGCTACAAGAACAGTTTATGGGAATTTATGAGATGTTCAAGCAGAAAATTCAAGCAGAACTGACTCTGGGATCCTGCCAGAGAGAGAACTATCTGTGAATGGTATGGGGTGAGAAATTCATGACTTAACTCACATAACAGTAGGATTAAAGGAAACCTACCATAGAGCAATTCACTCAAAATTAAGAAAATCATGGATGATTATTAAGCTGTCATTTTCTCAACCATTGTTAATAGACCTTGAAACTCTTTTTTATTCCCTACTACAAATAATTTTGTTGTTTTATGAATCAAGTTTAATCTTTAGTAAGCTCTTTTTCTCTAATTTATGGCATCTGGGTTAAAAAAAAAAATCCCCAAATAGCTAGGGAGCTTAGTCATGGATGTCAGCCACGGGTGGTAGCAAAAGCAAAGGCTGACTTCAAAGAGTCGGGAAAGATTTTCAACAATGTAATAAGAACATTTGATTCTACCTACACCATCAGTACCAGAATGAGCTAGAACTCTGGAATAAAAATATGGAAATAAACCAGCTTAGGTTGGCAGTCATGTTCTCTGAGCTCCTTACTCTTTGGCATCGTCCACAACCAGATCTGTCCTCCTTCTTTGAACTTGTGACCCTGAGCTGATTTTATGTTTCCAAATCTCCCTTGATACCTTACTCAAATGTTTCTTTTATAGACACAGAATAAAACTTTCATAATGTTAGAATTTTGTAAGCTGAGTTGAACTTTGTAGTAGCAAAATATGCAACTAACCAGAAACTTTAAAATGTCATCAAGAACTATCCTCTTTTAATATGACATTTATTTATCTATTCATTCATTTGGAGGGCCTGTATCTATCTATCTGTCTATCTGTCTATTTATTCATTCATTCATTCATTCATTCATTCATTCATTCATTCATTCATTTGGAGGGCACATGTGCCATGCATTGGAGGTCAGAGTACAACCAGAAGGAGTCAGTTCTCTCCTTCCACCATGTAGGACATGGGATTTGAACTCAGGACAGCAAGTTTGGCTGCAAGTGCTTTTACCCACTCAAACATCTCACTGGCCCAAGGACTACGTAAGTCAGGCTCATTTGGTGTTTGCCTTATTCACTTCTGGCTTTCAGAGTCTTTGACGCTCCCTAAATTCCAAAGATTTCTCCTCTCCTTCCCTTCCTAGCCATTCATGGAAAGAACCTTGATTGGTGGAAGTCGAATTTCATGTGTGACTGCTGATGATGGGGTTGTGAAAAGGTTTCCTTCAATTTGGGCTATCACTAATAAGAGAAGGGCTATCTTGTAGAAGGAGTTTGTTAGGAGATGTTTTAGTATTGTTATTACTTGAGTGTCTCCAAAGAGACACTGGAATCTTGGATGGTAATATGAGATATGGGTTTGATCCTCAGCACCCACATAATGGTTAAGAACTGTCCACAACTCCAGTTCCAAAGCCCTCCTTCTGGGCTTTCACACACACACACACACACACACACACACACACACACACATGCATGCACACACACTCAAAATGCTCATACACATAAAAATTTTAAAAGTAAGAAAATAATTTTTTTGGTATTTTTGAGAAAGGGTCTCCCTTTAGTCCCAGCTGGCCTGGAGCTTGCTCTGTAGACCAGGCTTGAACTCACAGAGATCTACCTGCCTCTGCCTCCCGAGTGCTAGGATTAAAGGTGTGTGCCACCATGCCTGGCACAAGAAAATATTTTTTAAAAGAGGTAAAGCTTGGTGGGAGATTGGGCAATTGTTGTTAGAAGGGATTAGCTTGGTTTTCTAGGGACCTTGGTTACTTCCCATGAGAATATATTTTTGTAAGAGCTGGCCTGGCCTTTCCCTCTGGCTTCCTGCTTGATCATGTGATCTTTTCCTCTTGCACATGGTCCTGTCATAATATTATCTTACATGCTGTGATGTAGTCAAAGGAACCACCACCACAAACCAAACAGATGGAGCTTCCTGTTCTTGGATCAAATCCTCCGAAACAGTGAGCTAAATAAACCTCCTTTGCCAGGTGTGATGAAACACACAGTGTACTAGTTCCTTCTCTGTTGTGATGAAACACTGACAAAAGCAACTTGGGGAAGAAAGGATTTATTTGGCTTATACTTCTGTATCAGTCTATCACTGAGTGACGTCAGGGTAGGAACTGAAGCTGAGACCATGGAGGAATGCTGCTTTACTGCCGTGTTTCCCCTGGCCTATTCAGCCATCTCTCTTCTACAAATCAGGCCCATCTGCCCAGGGATTTCTTGTACCACCCACAGTTGCCTGGGTTCTCGTACATCAATTAGCAATTAGGAAAATGTCACACAGACATGGCCACAGGCCAAATGGATCGAGAAAATTCTTCACTTGAGGCTCCTTCTTCCCAGGTGACTCTGGTTCATGTCAAGTTGACAAAATGACCAGTGTGCATGGTACTTCCAGCACTCATGAGGCTGAGGCAAGAGGATTGCAAGTTTGAGGACAGCCTGGGCTCCATTGTGAGACCATGTCTGAAAAAGAAACAAGTCAATAAATCTTTATCATCTCTAAGGACTTAGCCTCGGAAATTTTGTTAGGGTAACAGAAAAACTAATATACTAAAAGACAGGACATAGGGCTCTGTAAAGCTAATTTCAGGAAGCAGTTTGAAAGGAAAGTAGAGGAAAGCCAGTCATTCAAGTTTCTCTCTAGTGAGTGAGACCTGTGGTAGGCAATAGGAGGGCACTAAATATTATGTAAAGGACAATGCTTGTTAGCTACTTTTATGGGATGGTTACTTGGCAGATAAAGGATGGTGAAGTGAACAAGCTGATAGCAATATTAGGAGCCTGCTGCTACCACTGAAGCCCCAACACCAAGAAAGGGAGAGAAATATGGCTCCACTACCTCTATGGTCCTCTTTCTGGTCTTCCTCCAGTACATCCCACTGGCTGAATGCTGCCAGAAGCAATCGACAGATGTGGAAGCTCATGTTCCCTAGGAAGCCAACATCAAGGTGGATCTAGAAGTCCAAGATATTTATTGAGTAAACACCTGTGAAAGATAAGGAGGAGGAGGAAAAGATGAAGCAGGGAAGATTCTCAGAGCCAGTGCTAAATAATGAGGCTTGTGGAAATGAGGAGGTAGATCAGAGGGCTGGGCAGGAAGTGCCTCCAACTGCCATAGGTTTCAGAAAGATTCATCCAAGCCAATAGTTTGCATTGGCACATAGATCCTTCAGAAAAGGATCTTCCAGATCCACCATGCTAAGTCAGGGACCTAAACTGCCTAAGCAGTTAAGCAGCTTAGCTTAGACACTGGGGCAGATCTGCTGTTGGTACAGTTTCTTGCTTTGGCTTCCATGGCAGATTCTTTCTTGAGAGAGTGAATTAGTTTCCCTCCCTCCTTGGCTGCTGTAGCAAGGGAGCCTAGAAAATAATTTGCTGCAGGAAACTCTCTGCAGCATAGAGCAAGTCAGAAGAAAGAGAACAAGGCTTAGTTGAAACAGGATGATGACTGGTTCATGGATAAAGACAGAAAATTCTTAGTACCGTATTCAATAATTGTGGCATATGATGCTTACTATACACAAAATTGGGAATGGTTAAAATAATTTAGAAACACTTTGGAAGAATTCAGTTCTTCTTTAAAATGTTAAAAAAATATATGTTAAACCTTAAGAACCCATATGATAATGGAGAGTATACATAATATGAGAAAATATTTGTGAACTATATATCCAATAAATGGTTAATATCCAGACTATGTTAGAAACTGAAAAGAAGTCAATAGAAGAAGAAGAAGAAGAAGAAGAAGAAGAAGAAGAAGAAGAAGAAAAGGAGAAGGAGGAGGAGGAGGAAGAAGAAGAGGAGAGTGAAGAGGAGGAAAATAACAACAGCAACAATTAACAACAAATTAAAATTCTAAAACAATAGCCTGGTGTAAACATGGGAAACCAATCTAAATAGGGCCTGCAAAAATGTGAAAGAGTACTCAGTATTACTAATCACTAAGGTCAGGCAAACCAAAGTCTCAATGAGATATCCCTCACTCTCATAATAGTTATAATATGGAAAAGATAGATGCTAGCAAATGCTACTGAGGATGTAAAGAAATGGAAGTCCTTAAACATTGTTGGCAGGAACATAAATAATTACAAAAAATACAAAAATAACGTGGAGATTCTTTAAAAAGATTAAAAATAGAAAGAGCATGGGATCTAGCAATGCTGCTGCTGAATCTATAGACAGCCAAAGAAATGAAGTCAGTATCCCAAAGAAATGAATGCATGCTCATGTTTAGTGCAGCCTTGTTTTTGCAACAACCCATTTCCACTGTCTGATGAATGGATACAGGAAATGCCACAAACGCACACTACAGAACATTGTTCAGCCATAGAGAAGAGTAACATTTAGTGATTTGTGATGTGAATAAAACTAGAGATTATTAGATAAAATAATCCAGTCACAAGCATTACATGACCTCACTGTGAAAGCTGCAACAGCTATCTCAGACATGGAGAGGCAGTGGGAGTTACCACAGGCTAGCTGACAAGAGCGGAGGGAGAAGCAAGGAGCTCTGGTGTTCAGTCACACAGAACAGTGACTATAGGTAGCAATAATTTTCTCTATATTTTAAAAGGCTAGAAGAAACTATTTGGATGGTTTTACTATAAAGAAATGACAAATGTTTGCAAAGATAGATATGTTTAAACTGATTAGAGCATTATACAATGTATACATAGACAAAATGTCACATCATACTAAAAATATGAACAACTTCCATGTTTTATGTAGCATTTAAAATGAATTTAATCTAAAATTGAACAAGTTTAAAAAAGGAACTTCGTTATGGCTACGAGTAGAGCTGAGCCAACTGCACAGCTCTTGATTTAGCCTTCTCTTGTAGATGTGAAAACAGCCTCTGGAATGTTGAATGACATCTTACAGTTCATAAAACTAGTTTGTAGCAGAATCAAGGCTTTAAAACCCACTGTCTTCCTATTGCAAATCAGATGTAATTGTGTGTGGTTTAATTTAAGAGGTGTGTTCAGTAGTTCTCCAGAACAGAAACTATACCGTTTTGAATTTAGAAAAAGAAACCCAACTCCTTGCCTGTTCATTCCTCTAAACTGGCTTTATTAGGAGGCTAATTAAAAACAACTAACCATGAGAACAATAAATATGGCCAGGTTTAATGAATCTCTAAGAAAAGACAAATTTGTGTTTAGGTTAAAAATTGTCAACCTGGGTTAGGGGTAAAACTCAGTTGGTAAATTGCTTGCAATACAAGCACGAGTACCTAATAAGTTTAGTCCCCAGCATCCATGTGAAAAGCTGGCCATCGTGGCAGGAGCTTGTAATCCCAGCCAACGAGGCAGAGACAGGAATATCCTCCAGCCTTGGTGGCCAGCCAGTCCAGCCTAATGAACAAGCCTCAGATCCCACTGAGACCATGTCTCAAAAACTAAGGTCGACAGGACCTGATCAAGGCCATCCAAGATCTCGGGCCTCAAAATACATTGCACCCCCAACATGCTCATACAAGCATGCACAAATACACAGTTTATTAAGTCGTCAAGTTTTATCAATTTTTATCATTATATATCTATAAATATCCTTTTAGTTTTTCTGTAAAGAAAAATAGCGTGGCAAAATCATATCGAAAGTACATAGAACTGAATATAATTTGTATAAAGAGCTGCGATGAAATTTCAAGTTTATCACTCTTCTGTTGTAATTGTGGCAACATCCAATTATGGAAGCTTTCTAAATATATGCCTTGTAATGATCCTTGCTGGATAAGCACTGTGGTTTTATTACAGCTCAGCTGTTATGGAACATTGAATTAAATAAAATGCTAGTCCTCTAATATATTTACTTACAAATAGTTACACACTTGCATGTTGCAGTTGAATAGCTTAGATCACTAAAGATAAATAGACTGCAAAGCATTATTTAATATCTTAGAAAAACTGCCTCCAAGAGACATTCAAACACATATGCATTATCATCTGAAAAATATGACTAGACCCTGAGGGAATTGTGGAGAATTAAATTATGCCACACATGACATCCAAAGACATAACAGTTTAAAGGTATAGAACCAAAAGAACTAGATGAGCATTGGAGCAGTGCTATCTTAACATTGTTTTAATTTTTGAGGGATAGCTTGGAGATCTTGCTGAGTGAAATACTTCAGAAATGTACAGAAATGATAGGAAAGGACAGAAAAATGTGGGTACCACTTGAGGTCCTTAAGACACTCAACAGAAATTTTCAAAATATCTCTAGTGGAACGTGATGAATAAACATGTGGTTAGTGATTATCAACCCATAAAATATATTACAAACTCTGAGCAAGAGGCATACAAGCAAACCAGAATTACAGTTCTTCCCTCTCAAGGCCAATGAAAAGTTCAAACACTCTATTACTCTAAATTCAAATAGTAGCAACATTCAAGTTAGTAACCACTAAAATCATTTTGTAAAATATTAAATAGGACTGAAAATCTATCTCATGGCTCAGAGGTTAAGAGCACTGGCTCGTACAAAGGAATGGAGGTCAGTTCCCAGAACACAGGCCAGGCAGCTCATGACTGCCTGGAATTCCAGCTCCGGAGTATGAGTTTTAAAAGTGGTAGTACATCTCACTCATGTTATCTGGCCATTGGTCCTTAAAGTGTCCTGGGAGGTGGCTGGATTTCACAGGGAAATCTGTGTTCACAGAAATGGGGATAAGAAAGGTGAAGGATCACCTCTGGCTCGAAAGTGGCAGAGCATCCTCTCTTCAAGAGGCTATGCAAATATGATGGCAAAGACCCTGTAAATTCAGATCTGAAGGTGAGGGCCCTCCATTTACATACAGGGAGCATACTCCCGTACACCATAAATGACTATGAATTTCTTCATTCCATGGCAAGAACTGAGATCTTATCATTTTACACAGTAGATGGAATTTTGATAAAACATGCATTCTTGATTTCATGGAGTAGGATTTTACTTGCTTTATTTGTCTAGATATTCATTTATTTGTTTATGGGGCTGGAAAGATAGCTTAGCAGTTAAGAGCACTGACCGCTCTCATAGAGGACCCAAATTCAATTCCCAGCCCCCACATGGCAGTTAACAACCATCTGTAACTCCAGTTTCACGGGATCCAACACCTTCAACACGGTGGGCATTGTGCAACACCGGTGCACATACATACATGCAGCCAATACAGTCATACACATAAAAAATAATAAATAAAATATTTTTAAAGGATTTGAAGTCTTTTGGGGGGGTCTCTTTTTTTAAATTTTATCTATTTTCTATGTGTATGAATGTACTGTCTGCATGTAGGTTTCTGCACCCCTGTCATGCAATGCCGCAAAGGTCAGAAGAGGGTCTCAGATTCCCCTGGAACTGGAGTTCTCCTGGAATTGGAGTTACAGATGGTTCTCAGCTGCCATGTGGGTGCTGGGGATTGAACCTAGGTCCTCTGCAAGAGCAGTCAGTGCTCTTAACCATTAGGCTATCTCTCCAGCCCCAAATAAAATATTTTAATATAGTGATTGATAATTGCTGCTGTTAGGTATGCAGTTCAGCATTGGCTTTAAGTTATCAACAAGCCAGCCAAGGCCACCTGCTTCACAGATCTTAAATGCGAGAAAAACAAGTAACAAGTAAGTCACTGTATAGGTTATTTGTAGGAGAAGATGGGGGATCATTGGAGAGAGTAAGAAGAGGGAATTAAATAATAGGACTTCACTTCTGTGGCAACTTCCAATCAGAATCTCTTGAATGTGAAGTCTCACAAAGATGCAAACTTAACATGTCCCAAACCAAATCTCTTCTCTTGAACCTTGGAGAGTGCTATCCCAATTCTCAGTGAAGAGCTCTGTCACTGAATAAACTGGGGTGCTTCCCTTGAGCCCTACATTTCATTTGGAGGAAATATTGGGCAGACAATTTTAGATGCTCTCAAATGTTGAAGCCAAGAAATTTCTTAGGGTAAAAACCTCCTGCCCCAGCTGACCTATTAAAATTCAATTATGCAGGAGATCTCCCAAGACCACCTGAAGCACAGGTAGGTAGGTAGGAGCTGGGTGCTTCAGCAAGGCAGATTGTTGTTTGATTTAATCTAGTTAATCTAGTTGTGTTTGGCTTAATTGGCTTTTGTGGCAGTGGGGGCGGAGTTATCCTCCCAGCTGGTATAAAAGGTGGGGTTGTGTGAGTCTTGAGATCAGAGATCTCCCATGACCACCTGAAGCACAGGTACTGGGGCGTGAGCTAAAGATCCCTCCTCCCCCCCCACATCTGAAGGACACAAGCAAAGCAAGCCTTCAACACAGTGAAGAGGCATTTGGGACTCACATTGGAATACAGGCCAGGAGAAGCCCATATGCCAGGAACACAAAGAAAAAACAACATGCAAAACGTGCAGGATAATCCCACACCAAGCTCTACCAACCCTGTGGAGGATTCCTACACTGGGATCCCCCTGGGGATGGCCCGGGACACAGATATCAGAAGCACAATTGTGAACATACTTAAATAAGTACAAGATTATAAAAAGCAAATCAAAGAACTAAGAAAAGAGAATGAAGAACTCAAGAGAGGACCAAGAGAGAGAGAATGACAAACTCCAGAAGGAAGGTGAAACATTGAAAAGATCCCATGATGAAAAAGATAAGGAAACCAACCATCAAAGCAAAGAGCTACAGGAAGAGATTGAGAAACTCCAAAAGGAAGTAGAAATACTAAAGAAATCAGAAGAGGAAATGAAAAAAGAAATCAAACACTCATCCAATCAAGAGGAAAGGAATGGAAAAAGCCTCAGGAGCAGAATGGAGGAAGCAGAACAAAGAATATCAGACCTGGAAGACAACACAGAACAACTAAAAACTTCAAGTAAAGATTATGAAAAATTTAAAAATACATAAAAGTAGAACAACCAGGAACTGTGGGACACTATGAAAAGATCAAAACTCCACATCATAGGAATAGAGGAAGAAGAAGAATCCCAAGAGAATGGTATTGATCAGATTTTCAAGAGAATAATAGATGAAAATTTCCCCAAACTAAAAAAAAGAAAAACCAATACAAATACAAGAAGCACATCGAACTCCAAACAGAAAGGATCAGAAAAGAAACTCTCCATGCCACATAATAGTTAAAATGCTAGACATCCAAAAAAAAAAAGACAAAATCCTTAAAGCCACAAGAGAAAAACAACAAGTGACCTATAAGGGGAAACCTATCAGAATTACAACTGACTTCTCAACGCAAACTATGAAAGCAAGAAGAACGTGGAGCAAAGCATTCCCAGTGTTAAAGGACAATAGATGCCAACCAAGGTTACTATACCCAGCCAAATATCAATTACAGTTGAAGGAGAGAGAAAAATCTTTCATGACATAAACAAGATGAAAGAATACATGTCTGGAAAACCAACCATTCAGAGAATACTTGAAGCAATTCAAAGGACAGAAGAAAGGAGCAACCATCCCTAGGCACCTAGAAAGAGAAATTAATAAAAGCATAACTGCAGAAGAAGAAACCTAAACCAAAACTGCAAATGGATAATAAGGCAAAAGGAAGCAACACAAGCCTATCTGTCATAACCTTAAATATTAATGGACTAAATTCCCCAATCAAAAGACATAGACTGGGAGATTGGATTAGGAAACAGAACCAATTGATATGCTGTCTACAAGAAGCACATCTTACCTTCAAGGACAGGCACCACCTTAAAGTGAAAGGATGGAAAAAAATATTCCAAGAGAATGGTACCTAAAAGAAAGCAAGTGTTGCTATTTTAATATCAGACAAAATAGACTTCAAAGTAAAAGAAATCAGAAGAGACAAAGAAGGCCATTACATTTTTATCAAGGGAACAATTCACCAAGAAGATTTCACAATCATGAATATATATGCACCAAACTCTGGTGCACCAAACTTTATAAAGACAATTCCCCAGGACCACAAGTCACACACTAACCCCAGTACACTCATAGTAGGGGACTTCAATACCACACTGAGCCCTTTGGATAGGTCAACAGGACAAAGAATAAACAGAGATATATCTGAACTGAACTATATGATACACCAAATGGACCTCATAGACCTCTACCGAATATTCCACCCTAATACCAGAGAATACGCTTTCTACTCAGCACCCCATAGAACATTCTTCAAAATCGACCACGTACTGGGACACAGAAGAGACCTTCACAAATACAAAAGATTGAAATAATTTCGTGCATTCTATCAGACCACAGTGCAATAAAGCTCAACATCAACACCAGGATAAGCACTACTACCTACAAGAACACATGGAGACTAAACAACACATACTTGAACAATGAATGGGTCAAGGAAGAGATAAAGAAAGAAATAAAAGCATTCCTGTAACTGAATAACAATGACAATACAACACAAAAAACCTATGGGATACCTTAAAAGCAGTCCTAAGAGGGAAGTTTATAGCCCTGGGTACCTACATTAGAAAAACAGAAAGAGCACAAGTGAATGATCTAACACTACTACAGCTAAAAGCACTTGAGAGGCAACAACAGATGAACCCTAAACATAACAGACAGGAAGAAATAACAAAAACCAGAGCAGAAATCAATGAAATAGAAACAAAGAAAACAATACAAAAAAATCAACAAATGCAAAAGTTGGTTCTTTGAAAGAATAAACAAGATAGACAGACCTCTAACCCAGTTAACCAAAAGAAAGAAGAAACAACTCCAAATCAATACAATCTGTGATGAAAAGGGAAATATCACAACAGACAAGGAAAAGATACAGAAAATCATATGGGAATACTTAAAATACCTATACTCTACCAAGTTTGAAAACCTAGAAGAAATGGATAAATATCTGAAATCCTGGGAATCACCAAAGCTCAACCAAGAAGAGATCAGCAGCTTAAACAGACCCATAATATATGAAGAAACCTCCCAACTAAAAAAAAATTTCCAGGTCCCGATGGTTTCATGGCAGAATTCTATAAAATATTTCAAAAATACTGACAATCATTATTACTGAAATTGTTTAGAAGGATACAATCAGAGGGAATTCTCCTAAATTCCTTCTATGAAGCCAGCATCACTCTATTACCAAAACCAGGCAAAGATACAACTAAAAAGGAGAATTATAGACCCATCTCCCTAATGAACACAGATGCCAAAATTCTAAACAGGATACTGGCAAATTGCATACAGACTCACATCAAGAAGATCATCCATTATGACCAAGTTGGATTCATACCAGAGATGCAGGGATGGTTCAACATATGAAAATCAATAAACATCATCAAGCACATAAATGGAATGAAAGACAAAAAACACACCATCATCTCAATTGATGCTGAAAAAGCCTTTGACGAAATCCAGCATCCCTTCATGCTTAAAGTCCTAGAAGGAATTGGATTGGAGGTATCATTCCTCAATGTAATCAAAGCCGTATACAGGAAACCCACAGCCAATATCATCCTAAAGGGGAAATGACAGAAACTTTCCCTTTAAAGGTAGGAACTAGGGAAGGCTGCCCCCTGTCACCACACCTCTTCAATATAGTGCTTGAAACACTTGCTAGAGCAGTAAGGCAAGAAAAAGAAATTAGAATACTAATTGGAAAAGAGGAAGTCAAGCGATCCCTATTTGCTGATGATGTGATTGTTTACTTAAGGGATGCTAAGAACTCCACCAGAAAACTCCTAGAAACGATTAACAGCTTCAGCAAAGTGGTAGGATACAAAATTAACCTAAAAAAGTCAGTGGCTTTTCTTTACACCAACAACAAGGAACTGGAGAAGGAATTCAAGGAGACCTTCCCACTCACAATAGCCTCAAAAACAATAAAATACCTAGGAACAAACCTAAACAAAGACACCAAAGATCTCTACAACAAAAATTTAAACACTTAAAGAAAGAAATTGAAGAAGACATCAGAAGATGGACAAACATCCCATGCTCATGGATTGGGAAAATTAACATTCTAAAAATGTCCATTCTACCCAAACTCTTGTATAGATTTAATGTAATCTCAATTAAAATCCCCAAGAGTTTCTTCAAAGGCTTGAAAAAAAGAGTCCTTAAGTTCATTTGGAAAAACAAAAGACCCTGAATAGCCAAAACAACCCTGAGTGAAAAGAGCAACACAGGGGGGATCTCTATACCAGACTTCAAACTATACTACAGGGCTATAGTCATAAAATCAGCCTGGTACGGACACAAAACAGACCTGTTGACCAATGGAACAAAACCAAAGATCCAAACGTGAGCACATACAATTTCAGCTATCTCATATTTGACAAGGGGGCCAAGAAGACACAATGGAGGAAAGACAGCATCTTCAGCAAGTGGTGTTGGCAAAACTGGATCACCACTTGTAGAAGAATGAAATTAAACCCCTACCTCTCGCCCTGTACAAAAGTCAACTCCAGATGGATTAAAGACCTCAACGTGAAACCCCAAACTCTGAAGGTGATAGAAAAAAAAAGTTGGCAGCACACTACTCCTAGGCGTAGGAAAAGACTTCTTAAATCAGACAACAATCTGCACAAGAAATAAGACTCGACAATGCAACTGGGACCTCATTAGACTCAAAAAAAGCTTCTTGTACATCAAAAGAAACAATCAAGAAGGAAGAGGAAATCCCACAGAGTGGGAGGAATCCTTAGCACAAGAAATCTGACAAAGCATTGATTTTCACAATATATAAACTACTCAAAAAACAAAGAAGAAATGAAAACAAATGACCCAACTCAATAGATGGAGCAAAGAGCTGAACAGAGACTTCACATGTGGGATTAGAGATGGCTGAGAAACCCCTCAAGAAGTGGTTCAACATCACTAATAATTAAGGAAATGCAAATCAAAACCACTTTAAGATATCATCTTACTCCAATAAGACTGCTAGGATCAAGAAAACAAATGATACTAAGTGCTGGAGAGGTTGTGGGGAAAGGGGAACACTCATCCCCCACTGCTGTGGGAATGGAACTAGTTAGCCCACATAAGGAAAGCAGTGTGGAGAACACCCTTGGAAGACTTGGAATGAACTGCCACCCGACCCAGCCATACCACTCCTAGGCATGTACCCTCAAGACTCACCCCACTGCAGGGATACATGCACGGCCATGTTTATTTCAGCTCTCTTCACAATAGCAAGGAGCTGGAACCAACCCAAATGCCCCTTAACTGAGGAGTGGATAGAGAAAATGTGGTACATCTGCACAATGGAGTTCTATGCAGCAGTAAAGAAAGATGACATCATGAGCTTTGCAGAAAAATGGCTGGAGCTAGAAGACATCATGCTGAGTGAAGTAACACAGTCCCAGAAAAACAAACGACCAATGGTATCCCTCATCTGTGGATGCTAGTGCCAATTACCTAGTTGTAAGTATTTCTTGTGCATGGCCCCTTGAGCTATTGTCCAAGCAGTTGGGAGTGATGCATATTGGAAACAAAAACAACAACAACAGAAAGGACTGCATCAAAGAACTGACTGAAACAGTGAACATCTCAAAACAGTCAACTTCCACATGGAGAATATTGAGAAAGACTGAGAAAGAGATGAAAAGCATGTTTGGCAGAATACATGAGTTCTGGTGGGGTGGGGGGATAGGGTGGGGCACACGGGTCTAGATTTGATAATCTTGTACAAAATATATAAAAATATATAAAAATATATAAAATATAAAAAGATATAAAATATAAAAAGATATAAAAAATATAATATTCAATTATGCAATGGGAAAAGAGAAGAGACACAGTAAATTAGAGAACAGCTTCTTTCAGTTTAGTTCATAATATAAGCAGGCTTACATATCTCAGTAGCTACAACTTCAAAAGTTTTTTCTAGGAAAATAGAAGGAAATCATGTAGAAAGTTAAATTAATTTTTTAAAGAAATGTATTCCAATTCATGAAAATATAAAATTACCACCACTGACACCTTTCCTGCACCACTGTATCATGACTTTCTCTTACACAGGGTGCATCCTTACCTGGTGACCACTTAACACAAAGCTGGAAATTTTATATTC
Organism: Rhizomys pruinosus; assembly: GCA_009823505.1. NCBI lineage: Eukaryota > Metazoa > Chordata > Mammalia > Rodentia > Spalacidae > Rhizomys > Rhizomys pruinosus. The sequence continues at coordinate 1,579,025 of VZQC01008045.1, forward strand.
TTATGATGTATCTCTATAAGAGTACAAATCAGAATACATGATTGTGAGCAAAGATCCTTTTAGAGCAGTATGTATGAAGTGGACCACTTCAGTCAATCTTTTTTCTTCAGCTCACTCAACTATCAACACAATGGAAGCTTTAGCCAAAGTGACAACTGCTTTCTGAGGAACTTTTCACTTTCCCTGAGAACTCTAGATTTTCAGAAATTCTCTAGACCAAACCTTCACCTTGAATTTTCTTTCTTGCTCCTTTTTTTTAAAAAAAATAAGATTCCTGGGAGAATCTATTCATCCAGTAGTGACCCTTTTCTTGCAGGTAATCAACAGCTATTTAACTGGTCTTACTGCCCTTTTAATGGAAAAGACTGCACATGTAGTTCTTTTTTTTAAATTATGTACTTTTTTATTGACATTTTGTATATTTCATGCATCATTTTCAGTCCAATTTGGATACATTCCCCTCTATCAAGAGGGTTGGGGCAGAAATGACCATGTTTTAAATTTTTACTAAAATATTGCTCAGCCTTCAGATTTCTGCTGTTAGAAATACATTTCTGAGTGCTTTCATATACAACAAACTCCTTAAGAACAATAGTGTTCATCAAACAACTACTTTGCACCAGGCATTCTCCTAACCAGGAGGGGGATTCTTTTTCTAATTGCCTCCAAATCTTGATGATTTCCTTCCATAGATAACCAGAGTGGTAGTTCTACAGGATTATAAGATCCTTATTCACAGAAAATTAGTATTTATTGTATTTATCTTTTATATCCTTTAATATTTAGCACAGCTCCTAAAGTTTCACAAAATGCTGTCAGCAATACTAACTGGATACTCTTTTCAAGCTCTCAATCATACTGGACAATACCTTAGTGCTAAAAATAACATTTACCAGTTTATTAGCTAATGGATGAATATTTCAAGTTATTGGAGAGCCGCTATTGGCAGCTTGTTGAGTTTCTTCTGTTGACTTGGGGCATAGTGTTAACAGGTAACTTGCAACTTGAAAGTGGCTCTTAATGAATTTGTGGTTTTGAGAGTTAACAAAACTCATCCACTGGAGCAGAGAAGATTGATTAAGGTAACATCTTCATGGATGGAGAATGTGACAAAGAAAACAATCTTCCAGCCCACCTTGGAGGGCAGAGTTCTCAGACTCCTAAATGTGTCTTTCGGGACTTGTAATGAATAGGACCCTATTTATCTCTTCAGCTTTTGATATCCATCTCCTAATGTAATGTAATGAATAGGACCCTATTTATCTCTTCAGCTTTTGATACCCATCTACGTTCTGCATAGGCCTTGGACGTGTGGTTTCTCTGTCTAGTAAGTTCTCTATGTCCTGTCTTATTCCAGCACTGTTAGTATGAAGGAGGTTAATCAGCTTAAATGTTCTCTCTTACAGGAAGCGTTCATATTCATTCAAAGTAAATTTGTATTCCTGTTACCCCCTGCTTCCTCATCAACATCACCCTCCATTTCTCTTGTACTGAGCATCTCTTCTACCCCATTAGCTCTCAACACCTTGAGCATCTACTTAGATGTTGGTCACAGGAATGACTAATTTCATGTATCAACTAGACTTACAACTGTACACAGATACTTGAACAAAATTATAGATTCTTTTGTGAAAGTACTAAAAAATAATTAGTAAGGCAGGGTATCTTCCATAATATGAAGGCATCCTGTCCAAATGGTTGTAGGTCTTAAGAGAAAAATGCTAACTTCCCCCAAAGAAGAGGGAATCCTCCTAGACAATTGTCTTCATACTTTTCTGCTGTGTCATTATTGCTGTTATACCTGAATAAAACAGTCAACTTTTAAGTTATTTTTGAAGAGTAGTCCCAAACTCAGAAGACACTGATTCCTCCAGATGTCTATTGGAACTGTGCCTAAAACTACAGATTTTGGACTTACAAGGCTCCATAATCACATAAACCAAATCCTTAAAATAAATCTTAATCCTTCTTTTCCTAATGCTCTCTCTCTCTCTCTCTCCTCTATACCCTAATAGCTATATATATATATATATTACATTATATATTACCAATATATCTATTATACGCTATCACTATCTAATATCTTATTCTGACATATCTCCTGTCATGCCTTATTCTCTCTCTATAAAATATTTAGGATAGCTATTCTCGATTACATAATACTTTGACATTTCACTGCTTTCTCCAGTCTGAACACTATACACTAATTAAAAATCACCAACTTAGACCTCTAGCTCTGACTTCAGTGTCTGAATTGCAGAGTAGATGAAATGAAGTTTGATTACACTGAAACAGCTTCAATCGATCTGATTTGCATGAAAGAAAATACTTCAGAAAATATTTCGTCTAATACTCTCTCTTAATGACTCCTATGAATATGAAAAAATGGTTGCTTGTATTTGCCTTAGTTTTTCTTTCTGTTCCAGTGAAAGCGTACAGAGAAATATAGAGGTGCAGTATTATAAGACCTACCATCCATTTATACATTCACTTCTTTCTGGAACATAAGTGGCATTCTACATGATAATAAAACATACTTTTATCAATCATAATAATGCTAGTCTCCTATTCTTAAGTTATAAATTGCATCAAGAGCATTATAAAATCTGGTAGGGTAGCAAGGCAGGTGTGTCTAATCTAATTCTCTTTCAAGATTTATACTAGGTCTCCAAACCCATTTGAAAGATACAGAAATATTAATTATGTCTCTATCTCCTAACGAACTGCTCTATACATCTCAGTAACTATCAATTTTCCATATTGTATTCTGTAGCTAGCGTCATAAAGTATTTTCTAGATGCGACTTGAGAAATATCCTTACGGTCACAGACAAAGGTTCTTTTTTTAAAATTAGAGCGCAAGCACCTATAATCCTAGGCCACACGTAAGATAGGGAGGCAGGTTCAGGTGAGAATCATTGTAAGTTCAAGGCCAGCCTGGCTACAGCGTGAGTTCCAGGGCCAGCTGGAGCTACAGGGAGACCCTGTCTCAAAAAGACACATATATATATATATATATTATTATTTTTATTTTATGTGTATGAGCATATTGCCTGCACACATACAAGTGGACCCATGTTGTCCAAATCCCATGGAGTTCAGAAAAGGGCAGTGAATCTCCTGGAACTGGAGTTACAGTTGTCAGCTGCCATGTAGGTGCTGGGAACTGAACCCGTGTCCTCTCCAAGAGCAGCCAGTGCTCCTAACCATTGAGCAATCTCTCCAATCCCACTAAACAGGATCTTAAGTACTCAGTATGACAGAAAAAGTTACCTAGAAGTAATTTCTGTTGGCCATTCAAGTCTTACTTCTCATAGAAGGAATTCTGAGTATTTACTACCTATGGATATTATTGGATGGGTATGGATGAAATATTCTGATCAGAGTTTAGGATTCAGTATAATGATTTGAGATTGTTAGAGGGAGTAATTCTCACTCATTTTTTTTTATTTATTTATTTATTTATTTATTTATTTATTTATTTATTGGTCTTTTCGAGACAGGGTCTCCCTGTAGCCCCAGCTGTTTTGGAACTCACCTTGTAGACCAGGCTGGCCTTGAACTCACAAAGATCTGCCTGTCTCTGCCTCCCAAGTGCTAGGATTAAAAGCGTGCGCCACCACACCCAGCTCTCACTCATTTTTAATGAAAAGGAAGGTAACTGTACCCAGATTTTAAACTTAGTGATTTAATTGAGCTTAATTTGTCTAGTTTTTCAGTAGCATTGATAATGAAATGGTCATAATATTAATAAACATAGAAATATTTATTATTTAATATATAAATAAGAAAAATATCAGAGAGATGAGAGAAGAAGAAAATAAGTCACCCTATACACAAAGTGCATAACCCATTCTAATTCAAAATCAGCATTAAATTTTCCTAATAAACATCCTTTGTCTTATATATTCTTTATTCCTGTTATTTTAAAAATACTTTCTTTATTATTTTTATTTTATGTGTACAAGTGTACTGCCTGCATGTGTGTAAGTACACCCATGTCATCCTGCAATAACTGTGGAAGTCAGAAGAGGGTATTGGATACTCTGCAACTGGTTACAGATAGTTGTTAGTTAACATGGAAGTGCTGGGAACTGAATCTAAGTCCTCTGCAAAAGCAGCTAGCCATCTATCCAGGCCTTATTCTTAATATTCTTAAACTTTCATTCTATTCACAGAATTTTAATCTGTCTCCAAATTTTCTTCTTGTTGTAAAAGCATTTCTAAAATATGTTATAAATAAATAAATAAATAAATAAATAAATAAATAAATAAATAAATTTTCTTTTTCCAAATAAATAAAAGGCAAAGAAATTTCCTACTCCTCTCTGGGTTTGCTGAAAGTGTGCCAAAGCAAATATTGAGTGTAGTCTATAGAGAGTGTCAAAAATCGTCTCCCTGATGTCATGTAACACCTGAAAGCATTTAACCATGCCAACCAATGCAGAAGCTGGAAAGTAGTTTGCTTGAATACAACTTTGAAGTGGAGCATTAGTTTTAATTTCCCATGCATTCCTCCAACTTCAAAGTTATTTATAGAGCTTTTCCCAGAACAATTTGTAATTTAAATAGCTAAAGTTTAAAGTTACAGGAAATGACTTGTAGTGTCTGTCACTGTGAGGTCTTTTTCTGTTCTTTATCCATTTGGGGAGGAAAAAAGAATATGTGTAAAATAATGCACATAGCATCTGAATGGGAAGCACGATCCTCATCACCTAAGCACTGTAGAAATAGTAACTTTACATTATACCACCTTACAACATGAATTATACTTTTCCATATGTTTCCATTATAATTCTCAAAATTAATGATAATGTCCAATGATAGTCAAGAGAGGAACCAATAGATAATGAGAAAACACAAAGACAAATTCATTATGATTTTTGTAGAGAGAAAAACTCTTTTCCTCTGAAGAATCATCTTCTTTTTTTTTTTTTTTTTTTTTTTTTTGGTCTTTTTGAGACAGGGTCTCCCTGTAGTCCCAGGTGTCCTGGAACTCACTCTATAGACCAAGCTGGCCTTGAACTCACAAAGATCCGCCTGCCTCTGCCTCCCAAGTGCTAGGATTAAAGGCGTGTAATTTTCCTTTTAATTTTTTAAAATTTTAAAATTTATTTTATTATTATTTTTATGTGTATGAATGTACTGTCTGCATGTAGGTTGGCGCACCTGTGTCATGCAATGCCATGGAGGTCAGAAGAGGGCTTCAGATTCCCCTGGAAATGGAGTTAAAGACAGTTCTTGCCCGCCATGTGGGTGCTGGGAATTGAACCCGGGTCCTCTGCAAGAGCAGTCGGTGCTCTTAACGGCTGAGCCTTCTCTCCAGCCCCATCTTCTTTTTCTTAATTCTTTATGTTGTTCCCCTGCTCTACTCTTAGAATGGTAACTGAGGAAGTTCTGTATAAATTTTAAAGAGTTTTCTCCCCTCTGATTCTTGCTCATTTTCACATGATTAAGTTAGAATAACCTCCACAAAAGAGCTCTGCAATTAAACTCTAAATAAAGAAAGGAACAGCCCTGATGTTTCTATGTTTCTATAGGACATGTGTAAATCTGCAAGCTATCTTATAGGATCAGGAACAACCAGCATAATAAACAATAGAAAACGCTTTTCATATAGACTCTTTCCGTAACAAACAATTGCCCAATAGATCTGATGTGTCAGTACCTAACTGCAAGAACCATTGCTGGTGTTTCCTATTCAGACACTTATCTCAAGGTTTTAAAAATTTGTCCTCTCACACACACTAGTCTCACTTTCAAGATAATTTTTCCTTGTTGGCTTTTGGTGTCATGAGTCCCTTGCTCCAAGACCTCAGGTGAGAAGAGTCGGCTAAGATGATCTTCCCCATCCTCTCTTCCCACACTGGCCTTATTGGCCCGGCTCATCTTTAAATGTGAGAACCAGTACCCCATTCTCCATTCAGATCCCTAGACTCTGTACCCACTGCCTTAGGCAGCTTCCCCTCTGTAGGAACTTCATACATTCTAATTATACATTTAGTGGTAAACAGTTATTATCAATGAAGAGAATGTTATGCTTGTTCACTTAGCTCCATAGCCATAGAATCCTACAAGTATGTATCAGTTTAGTAGAGAGAAAGATAAAAGAATGAATGGATGATCTCTTAATCTTAAATGTGCATGGGTATCATGATTTTGTTAAAAAAATCATCTGGGCTGGAGAGATGGCCTAGTGGTTGGCAGTACTGACTGCTCTTGCAGAGGACCCAGGTTCCATCCCAAGCACCCACATGGCAGCCGAGAACCTTCTTTAACTCCAGTTCCAGGGGAATCTGATACCCTCTTTTGACCTCTGCAGCATTGCACAACACGGGTGCACAGACCTGCATGCAGACAGTACATTCATACACATACAAAAATAAATTTAAAAAAATTAAAAAAAAATCATCCAAGAAAATGTGAACCATAAAAATGGTTTCAAATTTGTCACATTAACAAGCAAAGAAGAAAAGAACAGGAAAATAATTCTAGCATAAAATTTTAACCTGAAATATCCAAAAATTGTAACTTCATCAAGTGATTAGTAAAAAATATTTAATGAGGCATTTTATTTTTTTCTTTTGAAATCTTCAAAATTTCACATTTTACCATTCCAACCTTTCACAATTTGAACTAGCCACATTCGAATTCTCAGTAGCCACATCACTTTGCCAAGTGCAGAGGTGAGTGAAGACAAACTGCTGAAGAGTTTTGTACATAAGGACATACACTGGAGGGAAAGAAAAGCTGAGTTCATTCAGAAAAGAGCTGAAAATACCACAGCTCATGATCTTTGACTTGAATGAAAGGAAAGAAATACTTTGACAACAGAAGGGTATTTCTACTCATTTCATTGTCTGCCCCTGACATTCCTGTCTTTTGCTATCAAGCAATCAAAATGAGAATCTCCCAAAGGAAATATTTCCACTGTTCATGAAACCCCATGCAAGAAAATGAGAACCTTTCAATAAAGAGACTGCCATGTGAGTTGAGCACAGCAGAGAGAGCCATGTTGGCTTTGGGGGGGATGGGGGGCAGCAGACATTGAAGGGCAACAGTGACAACACAGACAAGGAGAGGAAGCATGGGGAAAGACAGGAGGTAAGTTTATGGTGGCCCAGAAGGGCCATGCCCCGAGCCCATGCAAAGCATCTGATGGACATTCTAAACAGGAAAAGAAGAATTTGAAGTATGCTTAGAGGGTGCCAGATTTTCCTGAGAGAGTCTGAAGGTCACATTTTTTTTTTTGAGACAGGGTCTCCCTATAGCCCCAGCTAACCTGGAACTCTGTAGATCATGCTGGCCTTGAACTCACAGAGATCTGCCTGCCTCTGCCTCCCGAGTGCTAGGATTAAAGGCTTGCACCACTTAAAGACAGTTCTTAGCTGCCGTGCAGATGCTGGGAATTGAACCCAGGTCCTCTGCAAGAGCAGTTGGAGCTCTTAACCGCTGAACCATCTCTCCAGCCCCAAAAGTTCACATTCTATTTATTAATGTTAATTTATCTCTACAATAAGGTCCTGAGTAAAGATGTATTTAGAAATTCTCTTTTAAAGTCAATGGGTACCAAAACTAGGATTTAATATATTTTAAAAGACATTCTGTTCATGGATTTCCATCTTTAGATGATGGACAATTTTAGCTAATTGAATAACTAAATGAATATTGTTTGAGGTAATAGCTTATTTCCTGATATGTACAGCTGTACAACCACTCTTGTTGTAACACTGATAGTCCCTTCTCCTGAAACAAATTGAAACTGGTGATTATTTCATGCACATGGAAGATTAGAGTAAGCTTTTATGAACATATTTATTTAAAAAAATAGGATTTTATACTTGAAACACCATATTATCTAAGCTGAGGCAGAAGTTGTTAGCCCCGTAGGAATTCAATTGCGACAGAACGTACTACAGAGAGTGTTTGGGCATGCCTATGGATATATTAAACCTTCAAAAATTGAAATTTCAGAACAACTCTTCAGAAGTGTGAATAATAGTGTACTAGGTATTTTTTACATGCCCAGCTTCCACTCATGTAACCATTTCTAAACAGTAGTCAGCTTCACTTTAGCAATTCCATTCTTAGGTGGTGTTATGCTTTTTCATTTCCTGACTCCTCTGCTCTCCCCTCCCTTCCAATCCCTTCCTGCCAGTTCCCTTCTGTTGCTCCCTCTACTTTGATGTCATATGCTGTTTCACTTCCTCTTCTGTTTCAATGACAAAACACCATGATCAAAGCAACTTTTTGAAGGAAGAGTTTATTTGGGTTGGGGCTCCAGGAAGATGAGTCCATCATGGCGGGGAGGCATGTGGCAGAAGCCTCTAGAGCAGAAAGCTGAGCTATCACATCTTCGAGCAGGCACAACAAAGACACAGAGCAGAAGTGAGACAAGGTGATGAACTCCCAAAGCCCACACTAGTGGCAGCTTTGTCCAACAAGGCCACATGTCTTTATAAAAAAAAAAAAAAAAAAACACCAAAAAACAAGTCCACATGTCTTAAAAGTTCCATGACCCTCCCCAAACAGTACTACCAATTGACCAAATGTTCAAGTACTTGGAGCCTATGAGGGACACTTACTCAAAGCACCACACGTTTATTCCATTACCCCCTTTTACCCTTCCCTTAAGATTCTCTCTCATCTTCATAATTAATCCGCTTTTTTTTTTTTTTTTTTTTTTTTTTTGTCTTTTTGAGACAGGGTCTCCCTGTAGCCCCAGCTGTCCTGGAACTCACTCTGTAGACCAAGCTGGCCTTGAACTCACAAAGATCCGCCTGCCTCTGCCTCCCGAGTGGTAGGATTAAAGGCATGCGCCACCACGCCCAGCTCTTCATAATCCGCTTTTTACCTTCATGACCTACACATAGATATATATGAATAAACACATTTGTATATGCACCATATCCATATATATGCCACCACGCCCGGCTCTTCATAATCCATTTTTTACCTTCATGACCTACACATAGATATGTGAATAAACACATTTGTATATGCACCATATCCATATATATATATATATTTTTTTTTTTTAAATTCTTGGTTCTTTTTAAACTTTATTATTATTATTACTATTATTATTTGTATACATACATGTGTCCATATGATGGAGGAGAGTATGCATGCATGTATGTAGAGATCATAAAATTTATAAAATTGGCTGTCTTTTCCTACCTTCATGTGAGCTCTGTGGATTGAACTCAGGTGCTAAGCTTGCATCCCAAATGCTTTTCCTTGCACAGCCATCTCACCAGGCTTTAAATCTAGATTCTGTTATATTTGCCTTTGCATGTGTTGCTTTATCTTTTTTATAATGACTTGCATTTCCATCTATTTTTTGTAAATATAATGGTTTCATTTTTCTTTATGGATTGCTGAATAAATTCCATTGTGTAGAAATAGCAAGTTTTCTTTATCTGTTTATCTAATAGACATCTTGACAGCCTTCATTTCCTAGCAATTATGAATAGTGCAGCTAGCTCTGAATTTAGGTGTGCAAGCATCTCTGTAATATACTGACTTAGCATGATTTGGATTTAAATAACCAATAATGGTTTTGCTAGGTTATATGGAAGTTCCTTTTTTATTTTTTTAGAAACTTCCATACTGATTTCCATAGTGCTGCATAAGTTTATGTTCTCAGGAGAGGTGAATAAAGGCTATATTTTTCCCACATCCATTTGACCATTTGCTGTCATTTATTTTCATGATTATAGCCATTCTGACAGAGGTGAGATGGACTCTCAAGGTTTTAGTTTGCATTTTCCTTATGACCACGGAATCAATATAGTGAAAATGACCATCTTAACAAAAGTAGTTTATAGATTCAAACCAATACCATCAAAATACCCATGAAACTCTTCGCAGAAATAGAAAAATACATCCTAACATTTGTATGAAATCACAAAAGCCAAAGCTATACTGAGCACAAAGAGCAAGGCTGGGGGAATCACCATACTGGACCTCAATCTATATTATAGATCCATAGTCATAAAAAAAGCATGGTATTGGCATAAAGCAGGCTTAAAGATCAATGAAAAAATACAGAAGACCCAAACATGAGTGCATGACATTACAGCCACGTGATAGTTGACAATGGAGCCAGGAATACACACTCTAGGAAAGACAGCATCTTCAACAAATGATGCTGGGAAAATTGGATCTCCACCTATAAGAGAATGAAATTAGACCCCTACCTATTGTCCTGAACAAAAATCCACTCCAAATGATGACAGACCTCAGTGTGAAGCCTGAAACACTGAAGCTGTGAAAAGAATACACAAACAGAATACCCTACATGATATAGGTGCAAGAAAGGACTTTCTTTAAATCGGAATCAGTCACTTGGAAATTAAGGTAATAAATGGACAAATGCGACATCGTTAAACTAAAAAGCTTCTGTGCAGCAAAAGAAACAACAAACTGAGTGAAAAGGAATCCTATGGACTGGGCAAAAATCTTCACCAGCTATTTATCTGACAGGATATTAATATCCAGAATATACAAATAATTCAATATAAAGCATGAAAATAGATGACTCAAAAGATGGACTATGGATCTGTACTTTCATCATTTAATTCTATCAATTAAAAAATTGCTTCTTGGATTTTTGCCCATGATCTCACTGGTTACTCACGACTGACTTATTCGTTCTCCATGTTTGTTTTCTCTAGCTTTTCTTAGTAGTTTAACTGTACTATGATCTGATAAGATACAAGAAATTATATATTTTTCTGTTGGGTAAGACTTGATCTGTGGCCTAAAATGTAGTCTATTTTAGAAAAGGCTCAAAGCCTTCCTTAGAAGACTAGCTCTCATAATATCAGATGATTCTATGCAAACTACCAAGGAAGAAAAACCAATCAGTGATGCTACCCAGACGTACAGCCTATGAGCCACAATAATGAATGGCCCAGCCATGTATCCCTCTTGGTACAGTAGTGGCACTTTTATCTTGGGGGTACTCAACAACTGTCTAATTGGACTTATTTCTCACTTAAAGGGAGGGAAATCATGCATGCTACCATAAATATAGCCATGCACAAACGGATGGAGAGGTCATAGATCCTAAAGAAAAACCTACTTCTGTCTCTTTCCTAGATCAACAAAATTATTTGTTGTATTCTAAATATGTGTCTTTATATTTACAGGCAAGTGTATCTCTTATCACTCATCAAAAAAAAAAAAAACCTTATTTTTCCAATAGACAATATTACAAAGTTCCAAAACTGGTCAAAAGCAGGGAATAAGTGACTGTGGGTTGTCCAGCCCTAAGTGACCCATCTACAACACAACTTCTACACCCAAGGCTCCAGGAACACTGTGGAAGAGGGAACAGAAAGAATCTAAGAAGCAGAGACAACACTCCTGCTGCTACTTATTGTGTTCCAGTCACGATAGGAAAGCTGTGCCAATGAACTCTCCATAATACGGTAGTCTAACAAGATCTGTATAATGACAAACCAGTTTATGTGCCAAGGTGAATGGGGGGTAGCACAGGGTCCCACCTTAAGATAAAGAGCTTTGTCCAGGGGCTGGAGAGATGGCCTAGCGGTTAAGAGCACCGACGCTCTTGCAGAGGACCCGGGTTCGATCCCCAGCACCCACATGGCGGCCGAGAACCGTCTGAAACTCCAATTCCAGGAGAACTCCAGTTCCAGGGGAATCCGACACCCTCTTCTGACCTCTGCGGCACTGCATGACACGGGTGCACACACTTGCATGCAGACAGTACATTCATACACATTACAGAAATAAATTTAAAAAAAAAAGTAAAAAAAAAAAGAGCTTTGTCCAGTCAATAGATGATGAAGAAGAATCAGTTTTCTCCAAGGATTAGTTTCCTGATATGTTTTCTAACACCAATTCGGCAGCCATAAATACAGGTTCACATGAGCCTCTATAAATGGATTCAGTGTGTGTCTATACATATACATGTATGTATATTTATAAATATATGTATGTATAGGTAACAATAGTAATCAAAGAAGAGGACAAGTGAATAAGAGGGAGTTGGGGGTACATGAGAGTAGTTCTGGGAACTGGAAGGGTTGGGAATAATGCAAAGACAATATTCATGTATAAAATTCTCAGCAGTAAAAAAAAATTAACAAATCAGAAAACTGTGGATAGTGGTAGTTCCATGGCACCCTATGATAAACAGGAACACAATCTCTTCCCCAAAATGACAAGCACAATAAAGAAAGCAAAGCTTCTCTTACAAAGAGAGAGAGAGAGAGAGAGAGAGAGAGGAGAAAGAAGAAAAAACAAAAGCAAATGAAAAAGAGGAATGAGAAAAAAACTGAAGAAACACTGATGAAGAAGAAATGAAAAAGGACTGGGCAGAGAATGAAAGCTAATATGTACTGAGTGGATTCTATATGACAAGTCCTGTGCTTCATGCAAAGCATTTTGAGCTATTATTATATGCAGCTATAATTCATATCAAATCAAGGACTATAGATTTGCTCTTAGAAGTTATAAAAAGAAAGTAGCATGCACAGTCATTGCCCAGCTGCCCAGGTGGGTTTCTGGTGCACAGGCTTGTGGTGGCTCACCCTGGGCACCTGCCGCCCACCAGAAGAACCATAGAGAGGAACTGCATGTGCAAATAGAAGTACAGACAGGAGAGCACACACCAGTTGCCCAGGTGGGGTCTGGTGTACGGAGTAAAGTCCCCCCCAGCTCAAACTGCTGGTGCTGTGGTGTGGGAGGATCCAAAAGTGTCAGTGATTTGAGGCTGCATAGCCAAATCTGAGGAAGAAGCCAGCAGTAAGCAAACTGAGTGACCAACCAGTCCTCCATATTAACATTTGAGAGTAGCAACAGAAGGCAAACAAACAAAAGGGGAAAGCAACAACAGACAAAAACAAATACACACGCCAAAGACACAATGGAAAAACAACAATATAGGAAAAGCTCATAATAAATCCCCACAGAACTCAACCAATCCTGTAGAAGATCCCAACAATGAGATCTCTCTGGAAGGAAACCAAAACATTGGCCTTAGAAGAACAATTGTAGACATATTCAAAAATTATAAACAATAAATCAGAGAACTAAAGGTATAGAATGAAAAACTCATGAAGGAATTAGAAGGAAAGAATGATAAACTCAGGAAAGAACTAAAGGGAGAGATTGACAAACTCCAAAAAGAACTAGAGGAAGAGAAATACAAACTCAGAAAAGAACTAAAAGAGAAATACAAACTCAGAAAAGAACTAGAGGGAGAGAATGACTAACTCTGGAAGGAAGTGGAAACATTGAAAAGATCTCAGGCTGAAAGGAAAAAGGAAACTGACCAGTGAAGCAAGGAGCTACAAGAACAGAATGAAAAGCTCCAAAAGGAGGTGGAAATACTGAAGAAATCACAGGATGAAATGAAAAAGGAAATTGAACATTCATCCAATTAGCAGGAAAGGATGGGAAAAAGCCTCAGAAGTAGAATGGATGAAGCAGAAAAAAATAAATAAAAAGAATTTCAGACCTACAGGATAACATAGTGCAGCTAGAAACCTCAAGTAAAGATTATGAAAAATTAAAAAAAAAAAACACAAGAGTGGAACAATCAGGAAATGTGGGACACTATGAAAAGACCAAACCTCCACATCACAGGGATAGAAGAAGGAGAAGAATCCTAAGAGAATGGTATTGATCAGATCTTCAACAGAATAATAGAAGAAAATTTCCCCAAACTAAAAAAAGACAAACCCATACAAGTACAAGAAGCATGTAGAACACCAAATAGACGAGACCAGAAAAGAAATTCCCCATGTCATATCATACTTAAAACGCTAGATGCTCAAAACTAGGACAAAATACTGAAAGCCACAAGAGAAAAACAAGTTGTATATAAGGGGAAACCCATCAGAATCACAGCTGACTTCTCAGTGCAAACTACGAAAGCCAGAAGAACCTAGATCAAAGTATTCCCAGTGCTAAATGACTTTAGATGCCAACCCAGATTACTATTACCCAGTAAAAATGTCAATCATAGTTGAAGGAGAAAGAAAAATCTTTCATGACAAAATGAAAAAAAAATCTTTCATGACAAAAATCTTTCATAAACAAAATTAAAGAACACATGCCAAAAAAACCAACGCTATCTACACAATGGAGTTCTATGCAGCAGTAAAGAAAGATGAAATGAACTTTGCAGGTAAATGGATATCATGCTTAGTGAAGTAACACAGTCCCAGAAAAACAAACAATGAATGATATCCCTCATCTGTGGATGTTAGCGACAATTACCTAATTGTATGGCAAACTCAACAACGTTAATGTGATCTGAAAACAACTGTGCTCTTATATTGTGTATCCCTTAAAAATATTTTAAAAAAAACCAAGATTTCAGAAAATACTTGAAGAAATTCAAAGAACAGAGGAAAGGAGTCCACAGAGCTTAGATGGGATTTCCCAGGACCACCTAAAGCACAGGAAGGAGCTGGGCACTTCAGCCAGGCAGATTGTTTGGTTTGATTCAATCGTCTTGTGTGGCTGTGGGAGCAGAGTCGTCCTGCTAGCTGGTATAAAAGGTGGGCCCATTGACACTGTGAGAATTGAGTGCACAGAGCTTAGATGGGGATTTCCCAGGACCACCTGAAGCACAGAGTACCAGGGCATGGGCTAAACAGGCATTATCCCCCTACACACCAACTGGAGTGTCCAAGTGGATTTTTGGAGAACCTTCAGAACGAAGGGAAGAGTGAGTTAGACTTCCAATAGAAAGCCTAAAACTTAGACAAGTCAACACTCTATAAGCAAGGAGAAAAACAAATCAATCAAACAAACAGACAATGAAGGCATCTGAAGGAGGCAAGCAAAGCAAGCCTTCAACACAGTGAAGAGGCATTTGGGATTCACATTGGAACACAGGCAAAGAGAAAGCCACATTCCAGGGACACAAAGAAGGGACAACATGGGAAAAGTGCAGGATAATTCCACACCAAGCTCTACCAACCCTGTGGGAGTTTCCTACAGTGTGATCCCCCTCAGGATGGCCCAGGACACAGGTTGAACAATTGTGGATATAATCAAAGAAATCAAAGACTATAAAGAACAAGTCAGAGAATTAAGGAGAGAGAATGAAAAACTCAAGAATGACCTAGAGAGAGAGAATGACAAATTCCAGAAGGAAGTGGAAACACTGAAAAGATCCAACGTTGAAAAGGAAAAGGAAACCAACTAGCAAAGCAAAGAGCTACAGGAAGAGATTGAGAAGCTCCAAAAGGAAGTGTAATACTAAAGAAATCACAAGACAAAATGAAAAAGGAAGTCAAACACTCATCTAACAAGAGGAAGGAATGGAAAAAGCCTCAGAAGTAGAATGGAGGAAGCAGAACAAAGAATATCAGACCTGGAAGATAACACAGAACACCTAAAAACCTCAGGTAAAGATTATGAAAAACTTGAAAATACACAAAAGTGGAACAACCAGAAATTATGGGACACTATGAAAAGATCACACCACTGCATCATAGGAATAGAGGAAGGAGAGCCGGGCGTGGTGGCGCACGCCTTTAATCCTAGCACTTGGAAGGCAGAGGCAGGCGGATCTCTGTGAGTTCAAGGCCAGCCTAGTCTACAGAGTGAGTTCCAGGACAGCTGGGGCTACAGGGAGACCCTGTCTCAAAAAAGACAAAAAAAAAAAAAAAGGAATAGAGGAAGGAGAAGAATCCCAAGAGAATGGTATCGATCGATCAGGTCTTCAGCAGAATAAGGATGAAAATTTCCCCAAACTAAAAAAAGACAAATGAATACAAATACGAGAAGCACATAGAACTCCAAACAGACAAGATCAGAAAAGAAACTCTCCACACCATATCATAGTTAAAATGCTAGACACCCAAAACAAAGACAAAATTCTGAAAGCCACAAAAGAAAAACAACAAGTTACATATAAAGGGAAACTTATCAGAATTGCAACTGACTTCTCAGTGCAAACTATGAAAGCAAGAAGAACGTGGAGCAAAGCATTCCCAGTGTTAAAGGACTATAGATGCCAACCCAGGTTACTATACCCAGCAAAAATGTCAATTATAGTTGAAGGAGAGAGAAAAATCTTCCATGACATAAGCAAGATGAAAGAATAAATGTCTGGAAAACCAATCCTTCAGAGAACATTTGAAGCATTTCAAAGGACAGAAGAAAGGAGCAACTATCCCCAGGCACCTAGAAAGAGAAATTAATAAAAACATAACTGCAAAAGTAGAAACCTAGACCAAAAAATGCAAATGGAAAATAAGGTGAAAGGAAGCAACACACATCTATCAGTTATAACCTTAAATATTAATGTGCTAAACTCCCCAATCAAAAGCCATAGACTGGGAGATTGGATTAGGAAACAGAACCGATCTATATGCCGTCTTATCTTCAAGGATAGGAACTACCTTAAAGTGAAAGGATGGAAAAAAATATTCCAAGCAAATGGTATCAAAAAGAAAGCAGGTGTTGCTATTTTAATATCAGACAAAATAGACTTCAAAGTAAAAGAAATCAGATGAAAAAAAAAAAAGAAATCAGATGAGACAAAGAAGGCCATTACATTTTTATCAAAGGAACAATTCACCATGAAAATTTCATACTCATGAATATATATGCACCAAACTCTGGTGCACCAAACTTTATAAAGACAATTCCCCAGGATCTAAAAGCACAGATGAACTCCAGTACATGCACAGTAGGGGACTTCAATACCCCACTGAGCCCTTTGGACAGGTCAGCAGGACAAAGAATAAACAGAGAGACATGTGAAGTGAATGAAACAATACACCAAATGGATCTCACAGACATCTGCCGAATATTTCACCCTAATACCAGAGAATACACTTTCTACTCATCACCCCATGGAACATAATCCAGAATCAACCACATACTGAGATACAGAAGAAACCTCCACAAATACAAAAAGATTGAAATAATTTCATGCATTCTGTCAAACCATAAGACAATAAATCTCATTATCAACACCAAGATAAGCCCTACTATCTACAAGAACACATGGAGACTAAACAACACACTCCTGAATAATTAATGGATCAAGGAAGAGATAAAGAAAGAAATAAAAGCATTCCTGGAACTGAATGACAATGACAATACAACAGAACAAAATCTATGGGATACTTTAAAAGCAGTCCCAAGAGGTAAGTTTATAGCCTTGGGTGCCTACATTAGAAAAACAGAAAGAGCACAAGTGAATGATCTAACACTGCAGCTAAAAACACTTGAGAGACAACAATAGATGAACCCTAAATGCAACAGACAGGAAGAAATAACAAAAATCAGAGCAGAAATCAATGAAATAGAAACAAAGAGAATAATACAAAGAATTAATGAATCCAAAACTTGCTTCTTTGAGAGAATAAGCAAGATAGACAGACCTCTAGCCCAGTCAACCAGAAGAAAGAAGGAACAACTCCAAATCAATATAATCCACGATGAAAGGGGAAATATCACAACAGACAATGAAAATATCCAGACAACCATACAGGAATACTTCAAAAACCTATACTCTACTAAGTTTGAAAACCCAGAAGAAATGGATGAATATCTGAAATTCTGGGAATCACCAAAGCTCAACCAAGAAGACATCGGCAACTTAAACTGACCCATAATATATGAAGAAATTGAAGATGTAATAAGAAACCTCCCAATTAAAAAAGCCCAGACCCAGATGCTTTCACGGCAGAATTCTATAAAACATTTCAAAAAGACTTACCACCATTATTACTGAAATTGTTTAGAAGGATACTAACAGAGGGAATTCTCCCAGATTCCTTCTATGAAGCCAGCATCACTCTAATACCAAAACCAGGCAAAGATACAACCAAAAAGGAGAGCTATAGACCCATCTCATTAATGACCACAGATGCAAAAAATCTAAACAAAATACTTGCAAATCACATACAGACCCACATCAAGAAGATTATCCACCATGACCAAGTTGGATTCATACCAGAGATGCAGGGATGGGTCAACATATGAAAATCAATAAATTTCATCAAACATATAAATGGAGTGAAAGACAAAAACCACATGATCATCTCAATTGATGCAGAAAAAGCCTTTGACAAAATCCAGTATCCCTTCATGCTTAAAGTCTTAGAGGGAATTGGATTGGAGGGATCATTCCACAATGTAATCAAAGCCATATATAGGAAACCCACACCCAATATCATCCCACATGGGGAAATGACAGAAGGATTCCCTTTAAAGGTAGGAACTCGACAAGGCTGCCCCCTGTCACCACTCCTTTTCAATATAGTGCTTGAAATACTTGCCAGGGCAATAAGGCAAGAAAAGGAGATTAAAGGAGTACTAATTAGAAAAGAGGAAGTCAAGCTATACCTTTTTGCTGATGATGTGATTGTTTATCTAAAGGATGCTAAAAACTCCACCAGAAAACTCCTAGAAATGATTAAGAGTTTCAGTAAAGTGGCAGGATACAAAATTAACCTAGAAAAATCAGTAGCCTTTCTTTACACCAACAACAAGCAACTGAAGAAGGAATTCAAAGAGACTTTCCCACTCACAATAGCCTCAAAAACAATAAAATACCTAGGAACAAACCTACCCGAAATTACCATAGATCCCTACAACAAAATTTTTAAACCCCTTAAGAAGGAAATTGAAGAAGACATCAAAAGATGGAAAAATCTCCCATGCTCATGGATTGGGAAAATTAATATAGTACAAATGTCCATTTTACCCAAACACTTGTACAGATTTAATGCAATCCCAATTAAAATCCCCAAGAGTTTTTTCACAGGCTTTGAAAAAAAAGTACTTAATTTCATCTGGAAAAATGAAAGACCCCGAATAGCTAAAGCAACACTGAGTGAAAAGAGCAGTACAGGAGGATCTCTGTACCAGACTTCAAACTATACTACAGGGCTATAGTCATAAAAGCAGCTTGGTACTGGCACAGAAACAGACCTGTTGACCAATGAAACAAAAGTGAAGATCCAAACTTGAGCACACACAATTTCAGCCATCTCATATTTGACAAAGGGGCCAAGAAGACACAATGGAGGAAAGAAAGCATCTTCAGCAAGTGGTGTTGGCAAAACTGGATCACCACTTGTAGAAGAATGTAATTAAACCCCTACCTCTCACTCTGTACAAAAGTCAACTACACATGGATTAAAGGCCTCAGTGTGAAACCCCAAACTCTGAAGGTGATAGAAGAAAAAGTTGGCAACAGACTACAAGACATAAGCATAGGAAAAGACTTCCTAAATCAGACAGCAGCTGCACAAGAATTAAAGTTGACAATTGACAAATGGGGCCTCTTTAAACTCAAAAGCTTCTGTACATCAAAAGAAACAATCAAAGAAGTGAAGAGAAGTCCCACAGAATGGGAGGAAATATTCACTGCAGATACATCTGACAAAGCATTGATTTCCAGAATATATAAACTACTCGAAAAACAAGGAAGAAAGAAAACAAACGGCCACTCAAAAGATGGAGCAAAGAGCTGAACAGAGACTTCACAAGTGAGGAATTAGAAATGTCTGAGAAACATCTTTAAAAATGTTCTATGTCACTAATAATTAAGGAAATGCAAATTAAAATCACTTTAAGATATCAACTTACTCCAATAAGACTGGCTAGGACCAAGAAAACAAATGATACCAAGTGCTGGAGAGGTTGGGGGAAAGGGAAACACTCATTCACTGCTGGTGGGGATGTAAAATGGTACAGCCACTATGGAAAGCAGTATGGAAACCCTTGGAAAAGTTGAAACGAACTTGCTACCTGACCCAGCCATACCACTCCTGGGTATGTACCCACAAGAGTCATCTTACCGCAGAGATACATGCACAGCCATGTTTATTTCAGCTCTCTTCACAATAGCAAGGACCTGGAACCAACCCAAGTGCCCCTGGATAGAGAAAATGTGATACATCTACACAGTGGAGTTTTATGCAGGGGTAAAGAAAGAGGACATCATGAACTTTGCAGGCAAATGGATAGAGCTAGAAGATATCATGTTGAGTGAAGTAACACAGTCCAAGAAAAACAGACAATTAATGGTATCCCTCATCTGTAGATGCTAGCACCAATTACCTAATTGTATGGCAAACTGAGCAACATCAATGTGATCTGAAAACAACTGTGGTCCTATATTGTAGAATCCCTTAAAAAATAAACAAATAAAGAAAAAAAATACAAAGAACAGAGGAAAGGAACAAGTACCCTTAAGCAACCCAAGAGTGAAATTACCAAAAGCATAATAGAGTAAATAAATGCCTAGCCCAAGAATGCAAATGAAAAATAAGTTGAAAGGAAACAACACACGTCTCTCAATAATAACCTTAAATAGTAATGGTCTAAACTCCCTAATCAAAAGACATGGACTGGGAGAATGGATTAGGAAAGAGAATCCATTTATATGCTTCCTACAAGAAACCCATCTCACCCTCAAGGACAGACACCAGCTTAGAGTGAAAGGATGGAAAAAATAATATTCCAAGCAAATGGTACCAAAAACCAAGCAGGAGTGGCTATTCTAATATCAGACAAAATAGACTTCAGAATAAAATTAATCAGAAAAGACAAAGAGGGCCATTATATCCTTATCATTGGAACAAGTAACCAGGAAGATTTCACAATCTTAAATGTCTATGCACCAAACTGTGATGCACTGAACTTTATAAACACAATCCTTCAGGACCTCAAGACACAGATTACACCCAGCAGGCTAATAGTGGGGGACTTCAATACCCTACTGAGCCCCCTAGATAGGTCAACTGGACAAAAAATAAGTAGAGAGACATCAGAACTGAACAACACAATACATCAAATGGACCTCACAGACATCTATGGAATATTCCACCCAAACACCAGAGAATATACTTTCTACTCATCACCCCATGGAACATTCTCCAAAATCGACCACCACATACTGGGACACAAAAGAAATGTCAACAAATTAATAAGGATTGAAATTATTCCATGCATTCTATGAGACCACAGTGCAATAAAGCTCAATATTAACACCAGGGTAAGCCCTACTAACTATAAGAACACATGGAGACTAAACAACACAGTCCTGAATAATGAGTGGGTCAGGGAAGAAATAAAGAATGAAATAAAAGCATTCTTGGAACTAAATGAAAATGACAATACAACACAACAAAACCTGTGGGATACTTTAAAGTCAGTCTTAGGAGGGAAATTTATAGACCTAAGTGCCCACATTAAAAAAAAACAGAAAGAAAACAAATAAACAATCTAACACTGCAGCTAAAAACACTTGAGAGACAACAACAAATGAACCCTAAACTAAACACTCAGGAAGAATTCACAAAAGTCAGAGCAGAAATCAATGAAATAGAAATAAAGAAAACAATACAAAAAAATCAATGAATCCAAAAGCTGGTTCTTTGAAAAGATAAACAAAACAGACAGACCTCTAGCCCAGTTAACCAAAAGAAAGAAAGAACTACTCCAAATCAATAGCGTTCATGATGAAAGGGGAAATATCACAAGAGATAAAGAAAAGATCCAGACAATCATATAAGAATACTTCAAAAACCTATACTCTACTAAATTTGAAAATCTAAGAGAAATGGATAAATATCTGAAATCCTGGGATTCGTCAAAGCTTAACCAAGAAGAGATTGACAACTTAAACAGACCCATAATACTTGAGGAAATTGAAGATATAATAAACAGCTTCTCAACTAAAAAAAAAATCCCAGGCCCAGATGGTTTCAGAGCAGAATTCTATAAAACATTCAAAGAGGTGTTACAACCATTACTACTCAGACTTTTGAAGGATACAAACAGAGGGAAATCTCCCAAATTCCTTCTGTGAAGCTAGCATCACTCTAATACCAAAACCAGGCAAAGACACAAATAAGAAAGAAAACTATAGAGTCATATCATTAATGAATGCAGATGCAAAAATTCTTGACAAATACTTGCAAATTGCATACAGACACACATCAAAAAAATCATCCATCATGACCAGATTGGATTTATACCAGAGATGCAAGGATGGTTCAACATACGTAAATCAATAAATATCATAAAACACATAAATGGACTGAAAGACAAAAACCACACAATCATCTCAATTGATGCAGAAAAAGCTTTTGACAAAATCCAGCATCCCTTCATGCTTAAAGTCCGAGAATTGGACTGGAGGGGTCTTTCGTCAATGTAATCAAAGCCATATACAAGAAACCCACAGCCAACATCATCCTAAATGGAGAAAAGTTGGAAGCATTTCCCTTAAAGGCAGGAACATGGCAAGGCTGTTCACTATTGCCACTCCTATTCAATATAGTGCTTGAAGTGCTTGCTAGGGCAATAAGGTGAGAATGTGAAATTAAAGGAGTACTAATTAGAAAAGAGGAAGTAAAACTATCCCTTTTTGCAGATGATATGATAGTTTACCTAAGGAATGCTAAAAACTCCACCAGAAAACTCTTAGAAATGATTAAAAGTTTCAGTAAAGTGGCGGGATACAAAGTAAACATAGAAAAATCAGTAGCCTTTCTTTACACCAACAATAAGCAACTGGAGAAGGAATATAAGGAGACCTTCCCACTCACAATAGCCTCAAAAACAAATAAAATACCTAGGAATAAACCTAACCAAAGACACCAAAGACCTCTACAACAAAAAATTTAAAAACCTGAAGAAGAATAAAAATGACATCAAAAGATGGAAAGACATCCCATGTTCATGGATTGGAAAAATTAACATAGTAAAAATGTCCATTCTACCCAAATTAATATACAGATTCAATGTAATCCCAATCAAAATCCCCATGAGCTTTTTCACAGACTTAGAAAAAAAATCCTTAAATTTATATGGAGGGCTGGAGAGATAGCCTAGCAGTTAAAAGTGCTGACTGCTCTTTCAGAGGACCTGGGTTCGATCCCAGCACCCACATGGCGACTGAGAACCATCTGTAACTCCAATTCCAGGAGAACTCCAGTTCCAGGGGAATCCAACACCCTCTTCTGACCTCCGCAGCATTGCACAACACGGGTGCACAAACCTGCATGCAGACAGTACATTCATACACAAAGAAAATAAATAAATAAAATTTAAAAAAATATATATATTTATTTAAATTTATATGGGAAAAAAACCAAATAGCTAAAGCAACCCTGAGTGAAAAGTACAATACTGGGGGGATTACATTGCCAGACTTCATGCTATATTACAAGGCTTTAGTCATAAATACAGCCTGGTACTGGAAAAAAAATTAAAAACAGAACCATTGACCAATGGAACAAAATTGAAGATCCAAACTTGAGCTCATATAACTTCAGCCACCTCATATTTGACAAAGGGGCCAAAAAAGCTCAATGGAGGAAAGATAGCATCTTCAGCAAATGGTGTTGGCAAAACTGGATCACCATTTGTAGAAGAACTAAATTAAACCGCTACCTCTCACCCTGTACAAAAATAAACTCCAAGTGGATCAAAGATCTCAACCTGAAACATGAAACCCTGAAGGTGATAGAAGAAAAAGTCTGCAGCAACCTGCAAGACATAGGCATAGGAAAAGACTTTCTAAATCAAACAACAGCTGCACAGGAAATAAGGACAACCACTGACAAGTGGGACCTCGTCAAACTCAAAAGCTTTTGTACAGCTAAAGAAACAATCAAAGGGGGCTGGAGAGATAGCCTAGTGGTTAAGAGCACCGACTGCTCTTGCAGAGGACCTGAGTTCGATCCCCAGCACCCACACGACGGCTAAGAACCATCTGTAACTCCAATTTCAGGAGAACTCCAGTTCCAGGGGAATCCGAGACCGTCTTCTGACCTCCAAGGCATTGCATGACACGGGTGCACAAACCTGCATGCAGACAGTACATTCATACACATACAAAAAAATAAATAAAAATTAAAAAAAAAGAAACAAGGAAGCGAAGATAAAACCCACAGAGTGGGAGGAAACCTTCACCACTGATACATCTGACAGAACATTAATATCCAGAATATATAAACCACTTAAAAAACAAAGAAGTAAGAAATGACTCACTCAAAAGATGGAGTAAAGAGATGAACAGAGACTTCACCAGTGAGGAAGAAAGATGCCTGAGAAACATCTTAAAAAGTGTTCAACATCATTAATAATTAAGGAAATGAAAATTAAAACCACACTAAGTTATCATTTCATTCCAATAAGACTAGCCAAGATCAAGAAAACAAAAGACAGCAAATGCTGGAGAGGTTATGGGGAGAGGGGAACACCCATCCACTGCTGGTGGGAATGTAAACTGGTACAACCACTGTGAAAAGCAGTATGGAGAACACTTATAAAACTCAAAATGAGCCCACCACCTGGCCCAGCTATACCACTCCTTGGTATATACCCACAAGACGCATCCTACCACAACGATACATGGACAGCTATGCATATTGCATCTCTCTTCACAATAGCAAAGAGCTGGAATCAACCCAAATGCCCCTCAACTGATGACTGGATAACAAAAATGTGGTACATCTACACAATGGAGTTCTATGCAGCGGTAAAGAAAGATGACATCATGAACTTTGCTGGTATATGGATGGAACTCAAAGCCATTATGCTAAGTTAAGTAACATAGTCCCAGAAAAGTAAAAAAGGTGAATGGTTTCCCTCATTCGTGGATGCTAACACCAAATTCTCAGTTGGCAGGCAAACTGAGCAACTTTATTATTATATTTCATTGTATCTGAAAGCAACTGTGCTATTATAATGTGAATCTCTTAATGGGCTCTAGAATTGTCCTATCACTTGTATTCACACATTGTAATTACCATATATGGATGGAAGATATATATTCATATTCTAAGAAAAAAAGAATATAAAGTTATACTTCTTTTTACTTTACTGTTAAAATGTGAGTCTCTAAATGTATTTTGGAATTAACCTATAGTTTATTTTCACAATTCATAATTTTGATTTATGTGTGGAGTGTATATGCATATTTTGGAGTAATATAAAATTAAAGGGAACAAAAAAGAGAAAGAAACCCATTCAAAGAACTGACCAAAAGAGTAAACTTGTGCATCAAAAAGGTTATAAAAGACTGAGAAAAAGATGCAAGACAGGACTTAACATGTATGACAGAATCCATGAGCTCTTCAGGGGGTGGGGGTGTGTGAGGGGTAGGCATGGATGGGGGAATGAGTCTAAATTTGTTTAAGAAATGTTGTATGAAATGCACTTAATAAAAATTAACTTAAAAAAGAAGTTAAAAGAAGATAGGAATGAACTGAAACTCTTTTTAAAATATCTGATTGTTAACTTGTAAACTTTTCCAGCTCCAGTTTCAAATAATTTTACTTTCAAGCTCAAGAGATTGTTATTTTTAGCTTTCTGGTAGTAATAGTCATAAAATTGTTTTCTTTGTTACTATTGAACACATAAAATCAATGTTAAAACTTTGCCTATGATATAAATGGAAAAGAATAACTCTCACATATTTTAAGTCATAAAAATAAGACCTTTCAGTTTACATATCACATATGCCTACTACCGTTGATGAAAAACAAGATAAAACATTGTAGTTGTATTGGAGTAGAACATGTTTTTTCTCAAAAATTTTTTGAATTCTCTGGGTAGACTCTTTTTCTGAGACTGAGTTCTCAGGAAAATTAAATCCTAATGCCATAAGATTTTTATACCATATTAACTTACCTTCCATACATATAGAATGATTCAGACTACATACCACTCATGGGAAAGTTGAAAATATTCACTCAAACATTTTTCCCCCTGTGGCATTTAATTCTCCCACAGAATATCAGTTGAGAAGGTTTCTCAGCTCAGAAATATGGGAGAGGTGTAATAAAATTGTGCTGTCAAAACTATGTTTCTAGTTAAATAAAGAATAAATGCAGTAAATGTAAATGTTAATTAACATAGTAAGTTCAGATAGGCTGAGGAAATAGAAATTTTAAATATTTACAGCAGAATTGCAGGACCTCATTCCTACTAAGTTCACTGACTGATAAAAGAAAAATTTACAACTTAAATGCTGCTCAGAAAGCAATTTCGAGTTGGGTGTGGTGGTGAACACTTTAAGTACTGGCACTGGGGAGGCAGATGCAGGTGGATATCTCTGAGTTCAAGACCAGTCTGGTCTGCATGGTGAATTCCAGGCCAGCTGGTGCTACAGGGAGACCCTGTTTCAAAAAGACAAGAAAGAAAGAAAGAAAGAAAGAAAGAAAGAAAGAAAGAAAGAAAGAAAGAAAGAAAGAAAGAAAGAGGAAGGAAGGAAGAAATTAGAAAGAAAGAAAGAAAGAAAGAAAGAAAGAAAGAAAGAAAGAAAGAAAGAAAGAAAGAAAGAAAGAAAGAAAGAAAGGAAGGAAGGAAGAGGAGGGAAGAAGGAAGGAAATAATTTCAGCAGTTCTTAGGGAGAAAATTGGTTATGTTACTAAGCCTGTTTCTTTTTTAAATGAATATAAATGCTCACAATACTTAAACCAAAAATAAGTCACATTAAAATAATGAAGAAGGAATAATACAGTAAACAAATACCAGTTTCAACATATGGCTGACCAAAAAGAGAAAAGTAAAGAAAGAAACCACCTACAAATCTTGACATTTTCCAACTCTGATTCTCACTCAGCTGTTCTGTTGGGAAAGATTCTCACCTATTGAAGCACCAGATTCATAAAGTTAGCTTAAGCCTCTACAGAGTTATATTCACATTTCTCCTAGCAAGAATAATTTCTTAAACATTCCTTCAATCCTCTCTCTAAGAATTGGCTTCACTGAACTCAGCATAAGACCCAGGTAAATCTATTCAATTACCTGGTGCATGTAATATTCAAGGAAAATGACTGAAAAGAAACAGAACTGGGAAGAAAGCATACTTAGTAGTTAATGGTAACTTTACGAACACTGTAAGCATGTGAAAAGTATAGCCAAGGGCAATCGAATGCATGAAAACATGAAATCAAATGCTTGCTCACTGAGCAACAATATGGTATAAATACCTTCCCTTGAATTTTACTTTGCATGTATGCAGGTAGAATGATAGCTGTTCTGCACATCTATTTTCTCCTTCGTTACACGTGACCGCCTAGCTAAATACTGTATTTTCACCTTGTTATTCACTTGATTCTTATCAAATGACTGAGCTCTCACTAATTAAAGGTAGGTGAGAGTAGGTACAAATACACTTAGTGTGCATTATAAAACTGACTTTCAAAGTTCCAATCTGGATTGTAGTGGATAATTTTATGTGTCAATTTGACTGGGCTATGAGTACCCAGATGTTTAATCAAACATTGTCCTGGATACATCTGTAAGAGTGTTTTGGGTAAGATTTCTATATGGGTTGGTAGACTGAAACATTTTGTCTTCTTCCACACTGGGTGGACTTTTTCCATCTATTGTAATCCTCCCTGAATTTAGGCTAGAACTACAGGTTTGGATCCTAGTTTTCAGGCCTGCGGAATAGACCTAAAAATATACCACAGCATGTGTACCTACAGACACAGACACACATAGACACACACACACACACACAGAGTTCTGGGGAACTTTGGCTAATACAATAATTTTCTATACATAATATTCTCAAATACAAATATGATGGTGGCAAGTCTTCCTTGACCATGTACTTGTGGAAACATCCTAGAGGATGAGAATTAACAAGATGAAAGAAACCTCATTACATCTATAACCTTTACAAAAGGAAAAGGCTGTATCCGTGCCACCTGGCTTTTTCCTGAAGAGAAATAACTTTCTTATTAAGGTATTGGTTTGGGGATGTCTCTATTACTACACTTTAGCTTTTAACTTGACTAGTATGATGGAAATCTACAAAAGATATAAGAAGAGGACACTCATTTGGATATCTATAAGAAAAGTAACCAGACACACCAAACCCTTAATCATTATGTATTTTTTGTTTTGTTTTTTGTTTTTTTCAAGACAGGGTCTCCCTGTAGCCCCAGCTGTCCTAGAACTCACTCTGTAGACCAGGCTGGCCTTGAACTCACAAAGATCCGCCTTCCTCTGCCTCCCAAGTGCTAGGATTAAAGGCGTGCACCACCACATTCGGCATTTATATTTCTTAAATATCAAGAACTGGGCTGGAGAGATGATTCAGTGATTAAGAGCACTGGCTGCTCTTTCATAGGACCCAGATTCAGTTCCCAACACCCACATGGTGTTCAGCAAGTGTCTGTAACTGCAGTTCCACTCATACACACAAAAAAATAAGGACTTGTAAATGTTATTATCCCTACTAACATGCATTTTTTTCTCATCGATTACCACAAATACCTCAAGCACCTTCTACAGGAAGTCTCCTGCCTATATTATCTTCCTCAAGTCCATCTTAACATAATGTCATAGTTACCCTCAGCTGGCAACTTGACATAAACTTAGTCACCTGGGAAAAGAGGGAACCTCAACTGAAGAGCTGTCTGGATCAGACTGGCTCATATCCATGTCTGTGGAGCATTTTTATAATTGCTAACTGACAGCCGGGCGTGGTGGCACATGCCTTTAATCCTAGCACTTGGGTGGCAGAGGCAGGCAGATATTTGTGAGTTTAAGGCCAACCTGGTCTACGGAGTGAGTTCCAGGACAGCTGGGGCTGCAGGGAGACCCTGTCTCGAAAAGACCAAAAAAAAAAAAAAAAATTGCTAACTGATATAGGAGGCTCAAGCCCACTGTGGGTGGTGCTAGCCCTAGGCAGGTAGACCTGGTGTCTATAAGAAATATAGCATTCAAGTCAGAGGGAGCAAGCCAGTAAGCAGTATCCCCCCTTGGTTTATGCTCTGAGCTCCTGTCTTGAGCCCTTGCCTTGGCTTCCATTGATGATGGAGTATAACCTGTAAGATGAAATAAATCCTTTCCTCCTCAAGTTGCTTTTAGTCCTGGTATTTATCACATCTTCAGAATACAAACTAGAACACACAGCTACAGATGTTTTATTTAAGTGAAATGCAATTAAGATTTTTCCTCTGAAATCTCTAATGGTTTTGACACCTATAGAATTAGTTTTCAAATATTTGTAAAACCTTTATATTTTAAAGCTGAAATATACATTTGAGCAATCAAAAGGATATAATTTCCCAAATCATAACATCAATTAAAACTTATCAATCATTTAAAATTTCAGTAGAGGGGCTGGAGAGATAGCCTAGCAGTTAAGAGCACCGACGCTCTTGCAGAGGACCTGGGTTCGATCCCCAGCACCCACATGGCGGCTAAGAACCGTCTGTAACTCCAATTCCAGGAGAACTCCAGTTCCAGGGGAATCTGAGACCCTCTTCTGACCTCCGTGGCATTGCACGACACGGGTGCACAGACCTGCATGCAGACAGTACATTCATACACATACAAAAATAAATAATAAANGAAAAAACTGGAAAAGAAAATTTTTAGTTGTAATACCTGTGGAAAAAAAATAATTTGGACAGATAAAAAATAAAACCTTCAGATAAGCAGTGTAGAAACTTAGGAACCCAGGTTCAAATCAGGCCTTTGAAAAACATTTAAGAGGCATACCAAAAGTAAACTTAATTTAATTTTTTGTTTGTGCACAGCATAGAATAAAAGAAGTTTGACGTGGCCACTTTGTTTTGACAAAAAAACACAGGAGAACATGTACACATGATAAAGACACGTTGAAGGTTATAACACACAGACAGGTTGGACAAACACATGATTTAACTGTATCCATTAACTCTGGACAATGGAAAAATCCCTTTTTTTTTTTTTTTTTTTTGTCTTTTTGAGACAGGGTCTCCCTATAGCCCCAGCTGTCCTGGAACTCACTCTGTAGACCAGGCTGGCCTTGAACTCACAAAGATCTGCCTTACTCTGCTTCCCGAGTGCTAGGATTAAAGGCGTGCACCACCATGCCCGGCTCACACTACTTTTTAAGACACGGTCTTTCACTGAATAGGCAGCTTGCCAATTTGGTTAGACTGTCTGCTCAGCAAGTCCCAGGAATCCTCCTCTCTCTAGGTCACTCATTTCCTAGTATTGTGATTATCGGTACATGCCACTGTGCCTGCATCTACGTGGGTGCAGGGGACTGAACGTAGGTCATTATATGTGCACTGCATGCAATTAACCTACAGCACCATCTCTAGATCTGGGGCAGATATTTAATTTTATTTCTTTTGCATCTTTAATACACATTTTTATAATACAGCTGTATAACATTTCATATAAAAATATTTTAAGCACCAAAGGTGATAAAGAATTATCTTAAGTTCTTCAGTATAGCCCAAAACTGTGTATGATATTTTAAACTATGATCCAAAGTGTTGTGCTGAAATGTTTTCTGGTTTGGCTAACATTACAGTTATTACAATAAACAGTTTGCCCATTATTGACAATTCTAAAACAAAAATAAATGTAAAATTTTATTTATTTATTTATTTATTTATTTATTTATTTATTTATTTACTTATTTTATGTGTGTAAGTACTTTTCCTCCATCTATGTAAGGGCACCCATTCATACAATTCCCACAGAGGTCAGAAGAGGGCACCAAATGCCCTGAAACTGGGATTACAGATGGTTGTTAGCTGAGGCATGGGTACTGGGAACCAAACTTGGGTCCTCTACAAGAGCAGCCAGTGCTCTAACTGCTGAGCCCTCTCTCCAGGCCCAGCAAAAAGAATTTTATTTGGAATGCATGAATGATGCAATAAATGAAGTCATTTTACATTTCCTGAGTCATTTTAAGTAACTGAAAGTAATATTCATCATTTTATCTCGTTGTTAAAATTAACTAGGATTCAAGTCTCTTTTTTCCATTTTATAAGTATAATGCTGATGAACATTTATCATATAAATAAGTAAATGGGAATGGGTGAAGCTTTGTTACTTTGTTTAAGCAATTCAAATAAATTTTTGAACTATTTCCATGTAAGATACAAGGAAATCATGTCCCAACCTGTTATCAGAATATTTTCTAATTACATACCACTTCATAACTATTCTTAATTTAACTGAAGGACAAGATTTTGAAGCCATTTTATATCAGAATTAATTTTTGCCAGTTTATTTTTCTTAATTTAGTTTTCTGTTGAAGTTTTGTTGAAGATTTTCATATAATATAGCTTGAAGGTGCTTAGATCCTGTGCTGGATAGCTTTAGTGTCAACTTGAGATTTGAGAGAGCCTCAATTGGGGAATTGACTCCATTGGACTGGCCTGTGCCCATGTCTGTGGGGCACCTTCTTGTTTTTTTTTTCTAAGTTGTCCAGGGCTCCCCATGGCTTTATTTTTATTTTATTATTATTATTATTATTATTATTATTATTATTATTTTAGTTGGGAGGTTTTTTTATTACATCTTCTTTTTTTTCCACATAAATTTATTTATTTATTTATTTTTAACAAATCTAGACCCGTGTTCCCGCCCATTCCCCCACCCCGCCAGAACTCATGCATTCTGCCAAACATGCTTTTCATCTCTTAGTCTTTCTCAATATTTTCCATGGGGAAGTTGACTGTTTTGAGCAGAAGTTCACTGTTTCAGTCAGTTCTTTGATGCAGTCTTTTCTGTTGTTGTTGTTATTGCCACACCGACCACCGCCCATACCACTCCTGGGGCATGTACCCTCAAGACTTACGCCCACCACCAGAATACATGCACCGCCCGTTTATTTGCAGCTCTCATTCACAATATGCAGAGTTGAGGTCTGGAACCAACCTAAATGCCCCTCAACTTGCGAGTGGGATAGAGAAACATGTTGTCCATCTACACAATGGAGTTCTATTGCTAGCAGTAAAGAAAGACGGAACATCACGAGCTTTTGCAGGAAGATGTCTGGAGCTTAGAAGGACATCATGCTGAGTGAAGAGTAACCAACATCCCAGAAAAAAAACAAAACGACGAACTGGTATCCTTCATCTGTGGATGCTAGTGCCAATTTACCCATGTGTATTTCTTGTGTAGGGCCCCCTGAGCCTTCTGTACAAAGCAGTTGGGAGTCCTGCCTTTTTGGGCACCCTCACCCCCCCACCCCCACCCACCGCATCTGACCTGCATCAAAACGAGCGACCTGCCTGCCCCCGTGAACCTTCTGCCTCCCCCCCCGTCCCTTCCCCCTGNCAGGGGGAAGGGACGGGGGGGGAGGCAGAAGGTTCACGGGGGCAGGCAGGTCGCTCGTTTTGATGCAGGTCAGATGCGGTGGGTGGGGGTGGGGGGGTGAGGGTGCCCAAAAAGGCAGGACTCCCAACTGCTTTGTACAGAAGGTCAGGGGGCCCTACACAAGAAATACTTACAGCTGGGTAAAGTGGCACTAGCATCCACGATGAAGGATAACCAGTCGTCGTTTTTGTTGTTTTTTTTCTGGGACTGTGTTACTCTTCACGTCAGCATGATGTCCTCTAGCTCCAGACAGTTTCCTGCAAAAGCTCGTGATGTTCCGTCTTTCTTTACTGCTGGCATAGAACTCCATTGTGTAGATGGACCAACATGTTTTCTCTATCCACTCACAAGTTAGGGGCATTTAGGTTGGTTCCAGCCCTTGCTACTTGTGAAGGAGAGCTGCAATAAACAGGGCCGGGCATGTATCTCTGGTCGGTGGGCGTAAGTCTTGAGGGTACATGCCCCAGGAGTGGTATGGGCGGGGGTCGGTTGGCAATGCAAGTTCATTCCAAGTCTTCCAAGGGTTCTCCACACTGCTTTCCATAGTGGCTGTACGAGTTTACATTCCCACCAGCAGTGGATGAGTGTTCCCCTTTCCCCACAACCTCTCCAGCACTTGGTATCATTTGTTTTCTTGATCCTAGCCAGTCTTATTGGAGTAAGATGATATCTTAAAGTGGTTTTGATTTGCATTTCCTTAAAGATTAGTGATGTTGAACAGTCACCTTCTTGATTTTTGAGTGGTGTGAGAAAGCCAAATCCTTTCCCCTATCCACACCTCCCCCTGCTCTCCTTTGCACAACTTATCTACATTAATACATGAGAGTAGAGTCTGATTTGTGTTCCTAAATATACTTCAGTGTGAGTCTATCCACTGGGCCCATCAATAATCCCATCCCTGTAAGACACTGGCTCTCTCCCTCCCAGGAGCCATCAATTGCCAAAAGCTTATTAGTTTGAGCTGGAATTCTTTACTCACTTCCCCATGTCTATGCTGTGATTTTGTCTGGTTTGAGCTTGCATAGGAATTGTGCATACTGTAATTATTGGTGTGAATTCATATGAGTAACTGACCAGATATCCGGAAGACTCTATTTCCTTGTGGTTGTCCAACACCTCTGGGACTTACAATCTTTTCACTGGCCATTCTGCAATGATCCTGAGCCTTGGGAGGAAGAGGTTTGAATAGGTGTCTTCCTATTCAAGGATAAGCACTCTATGGCCTCTTGCTCTCTGCACATTTGCTAAGTGTGGGTCTCTGCACTAATCATGATCCACTGCATAAGGAAAATTCTCTGGTGATAGGTGAGAGATGCAGTCATCTTATGTGTAGAGGTTGCATTGAAGGTGTGTTACTTAGGGTTAAAGTGTCTCACAGACACTTTTTTTCTCAGTTTGATCAGTTCTGGAACTCTGTACAACACTCCACCCATTGCAAAAAGAAGCTTCTTTGATGAGGGGTGAATGGTAAACTTGTCTGTAAATATGAGGGTGCATATTTTAGAAAAAAAGTAAGAAATTGCACTGGTGTAGAGATGTGGCAAAAGTAGATTTTTCTCTAGTATCTATGAAATTTTCAGCTATCTGTATTTTGTTATGTTTAGAATACCGTACATGAGTTTCCTTCCATTGAGATTCACTAGATAGCTGCTACTGATTACACCCAAGATATCATTGTGGATTGTAGGCTTTTTAGCTGGGATAGGCTTTAGAGCTGAGTCATTTGTATTTTCTGGTCAGGAGTTTATCCCTTATCCTCTTTGAGTTGTTTTCTTTGTGTGTTCTTTAAAATCCTTGAATTCTTTTTTCATGTTTATGATTGTTCTGTTCAAAGTTCTGTCTTCTGGGGTTCCTCTGTGTGGTATTTATTGTAGGACTGGGGAGATTTAGTGGGAACATGCTGGTTTTTCATATTATTTGTGTTTTTGTGTTGTGACATGATTATATGGACTTCTTTTGTTTGTGAGTTTGATGTGAAATTCTAGACTGCCTTTGTTGAGTTGAAGTTTGTTTTTTTTTAATTTTTTAAACATTTATTTATTTATTATTATTTTATTTTATTATTTCATTTTTTTACCATTTTTTTATTGATGCTTTGTGCATTTCATACATCAGTTTCCAATTCAGTTCAGGCATATTTCCCTTTCCCTTTCCCTCCCCCCCACCCCATCCCAGATCATGCATTCTGCCATAACTGTCCTGCATCTTTCTCTCAGTTTTTTTTCATTTTTTAGCTATAAGTGATAATCCATGAGTACAAGCATCCTTCATGTAAAACCAATTTGCAGGCTGTTGTGCCCAAACCCCCACAGCCCCACCTTCCAGCGGGGGGTGAGGGGT
The DNA here is from genome assembly GCA_009823505.1 of Rhizomys pruinosus. Taxonomy (NCBI): domain Eukaryota; kingdom Metazoa; phylum Chordata; class Mammalia; order Rodentia; family Spalacidae; genus Rhizomys; species Rhizomys pruinosus. The sequence goes on from VZQC01008045.1 coordinate 1,613,461, forward strand.
TGTATGTTCAATCAAGTTGATCAAATGAGTGTCCAGACTACATTGCTGTAGTTTCACCATTCACCCCAATCGCAGCCCTTACATTCTACCACGCCCCCTCTTCCACAGATTGTTCCCTAGGCTTAGGAAAGGGGCA
>VZQC01008045.1:1615795-1727907 GCA_009823505.1 Rhizomys pruinosus
GGTTTTTTTATTTCTTCTTGTTTATCCTATGGCTCTTGTATGTAGGGTTGTTCGATTTTTAGTGGGGAATGTTCATCTATTATTCTGTTTAAAATCTGATCAATACCTATTCTCGTGATTCTTCTCCTTTCTCTATTCCTAGATATGACATTTATCTTTTCATGAGTGTCCCTATTTCCTGGTTGATCCACTTTTTTGTGATTGTTAAATTTCTTTAAAAACAATATTATTGACTTTTTCTCGTGTTATCTTTCCAGATTCGAGATATTCTTGTGTTCTGCTTCCTCCATTCTACTGCTGAGGGCTTTTCCTTTCCTTCTTCTGTAAATGGAGAGTATTCAATTCCTTTTTCATTTCATCCTGTGATTCTCTTTTAGCTATACTACATGTCCTTTTGAGTTTCTCAATCTCTTCTTCGGTGCTTCTCAATCTCTTGCTTGTGCCCTACTACTTAGTATTGTGTCTTTTCTTTTCACGTTTACTCTTTTGGTAGTTTGTTTCTTCTCCCTCTAGTGTCTTTCTGGAGTTTTGGTCTGTCCTTTAGTTCTTTCTGAAGTTTGTATGTGTATCCAATCCCTCTAGTCCTTTTTGGTTTTTTCATCGTTCTAGTTTTTTAATTCTTATTTTCTCTCTCTAGTCTCATTCTTTGTTTCTCCTCTAGTTCTTTCCGGAGTTTGTCAATCTGTTCCTTTAGTTCTTTCTGATGTTTGTCATTGTATCCCTCTAGGTCCTTTTTGAGTTTTTCATTCTCTCTCTTTAGTTCTCTGAATTCCTCTTTATGTTCTTTAATTTCTCTGCATAGGTCTGCAATTATTCCTCTAAGATCTGTTCCTTGGGTCTCCTCCAAGGAGTTCCCATTGTAGCTATCTCCTACAGGTTTGGTAGAGCTTGGTGCAGGATCATCCTGTGCCTTTCCCATGTTGTCCCTTCGTCGTGTCCCTGGCATGTGGGCTTCCCTTTTGTGGTTCAGATCACAAATAGCGGATGGTTTTGCTTTCCTCCTTCAGATGCTTTTTTTTTTTCCTTTCCTCCTCCTTGCTTATGGAGTATTGACTTGTCTACTTTTCAATTTTGTTTATATATTGGATATTGGCAGCCAAAGCACTCTTCTCTTCTTGTTCTGAAGGTTCTCCAAAAAAAAAGTCCACTTGGATTCTCACCGATCTGGGGGTGGGGGGTGGGGGGTGATATGCCTGATCTAGCCTGCCCCGGCAGCCCACACAAAGGTGCAGAGCCACTGGCCCTGGCCCAAATCTGCCGACCCTCTGGCCTGTTGCCTGGGTCCCGCCCAAAAGTCCTCAGAGACATGACCCCCTAGCTGCAGCCCTGGAAAGAGCCCACCTCCAAAGGTACTTGCCCAAGTGACTTCTGGGCAGCCTGCACAAAGGTGCAGAGCCACTGGCCCTGGCCCAAATCTGCTGACCCTCTGGCCCGGCGCCCAGGTCTTGCCCAAAAGGCCTCAGAGACACGACCCCCTTATTATTTTTTTTTATGTGTATGAGTGTACTATCTGCATGTAGGTTGGTGCACCTGTGACGCACAATACCGTGGAGGTCAGAAGAGGGTGTCGACTCCCCTGGAACTGGAGTTAAAGTCGGTTCTTAGCCATCATGTGGGTGCTGGGAATCGAACCCATGTCCTCTGCAAGAGCAGTCGGAGGTCTTAACTGCTGAGCCATCTCTCCAGCCCCGAAGTTTGGTTGTTTTTATTATTGTAGCTTGGTTCCTTTCTGATCAGTTATGAAGAGATTGTTGGTCTGTGCTTCTGGTTATCACTTTTGACTTTTTATGGAAGGACAGGATAGTTCCAAGCAGACTGGTCAGTAGTGTGAATAGGCTTAGTCCTGCAGTAGGAAGATGGTGACTAAGCAGACAAGTTCTGACTAGCTCAGCAGGGTAAATGGGGCTCTCCACCAGAACAAATGAGCCTAGTCCCAAAGCAGGAAGATATAACAAATTGTAAGATGAGAAAATGGAGGAACGTTTTTTACAGGGTCTTCATGTAATACCAGCTGGTCTGGCACTCACTTTGTATACCATGCAAGCATTGACCTCACAGACAGCCACCTGCCAAGTGTTGAGTTTAAAGGCATGCGCCACCACACCTGGTTAAGAGAGGAGATTTAAATATACAACATGTAATAATTCTAAGAAAATAGGCTTATTTTTTCAAAGGCATGAAAATAAGATTGTGGTGTTTTGTTTAGTTTTTTTTTTTTTTTTAGTTTATTTGTTTGTTTTTGGTTTTTTGAGACAGGGTCTCCCTGTAACCCCAGCTGGCCTGGAACTTACTATGTAGACCAGGCTGGCCTTGAACTCACAGAGATACCCCTGCCTCTGCCTCCCAAGTCCTGGGATTAAAGGAGTGCACCACCATATGTGAGGTGGTTATATATTTTTAAATCATCATCTTTTCTTTTAAAGAAATATTTATTAAAATATATCAAAACCTAACGTAATCCTCTATCTGAGATGTGCACCAATTTTTTTTTTGTTTAGGAATTTACATTTTTCCCCTTTAATTTTATATTATTCTAAAATATGAATACATACCTTCCACCCATATACAGTAATTACAGAGTCCGAAAATAAGTGGTAGATTGATTCTAGGACCTGTTAAGATATTTACATTATAATAACACAGTTGCTTTCAGACAAAAAGAAATATAACAATAATGTTCAGCTTGCCTTTCTTGATGTTAGCATCCACAAATGAGGGAGACCAAGGAAGAAAATGAAGCATTAAATTAAATTAGCCCTTAATTGATTTTCATGAAGCCATATAATAGGGACATGAGACTATATTAGTTTCTTGCAGCATTTGTTGTTATGTCAACATAATAATCACCTGAACAAAGAGACTGGTTCTTAATTAAGTTTTTAAGTCTGGGCCTGAACTTGGAACACACTAGTTCCCCTAGCTATTTGTTAGAACCATCTGTGTCCCAGAGCTGTGCCAATGGGTCTTTCTAGTCCCCTCGACCTGTGCAGATGGAGCTGTCTATGTCCTCACCCTGTGCAGAAGGAACTGACTCAGAAACCCTGTTTCTTTCATTGTAACCCCCCATCAGGACACACCCATAATTTATTCAAAATAGTTTCTGCAACTTCAATAGGAAAGTACACATTCAAGTTTAGCTCCACCCATAGTCTTAGTTCACATCTATCCAAGGTCACATGTCCTTCCCTACCTCCAGTTTCCCAAAGGGTGAGTACACTGCTTGAAAATTATGAGCATACAAGCTTTAAGTTATAATAATAGGTAAACACACTTGTCTGTGCTGCTCCACGTACGATCACACAATACTGTTAGTAGTTCTTTTTCCTTGATCACTCTCCCTTTGATCCCAGCTATCACTTTCCTGAATTTCTCATTTTCTCCTGAGGTTTTCATCATCATTAGCATAGTTGTTACCCCAGCATTATTATCTTTCTGTAAAGATCCCCAAATTCTTGGGTTTGCTTATTTGGGAGTTTCATAAAACTTTATAGAACTACTGTCATGATATAAAAAGACTTTCAAGTTTCCTTTTGTCATGCATTATGATTCCAAACTTTATTTATGTAGTTCATTTCACTTGCCTCAAAAATATATCTCTCTGAAAGTACTAAACACACATTGACACTCAGTTATTTAAATGTTCTGCTTCAATTAAAACAAAAGCTTTTACAGAGTAAAAATCAGGATTTTCTACATTTTTCTTCATCTAGCAAAAGGGAACAATATATGTAGTAGGTATTTAAAAATGCATATTTGCAAATATTTAAATAAGTGTACAGATAATATTATTAGCAAATGTACTTTAGCTAAAAATTAGTTTACGTGTGAAAAATTCTAAAATTTATTTATTTTCTTTTGTATGTATGAGTGGTTTGCCTGCATGTGTGTCAGTGTAGCTACCTCATGCAAAGCCTATGGAAATCAGAAGAGGGCATTGTATCCCCTAGAACTGGAGTTACAAACGGTTGTTAGCCAGCATGTGTGTGCTGAGAATTGAACCTGGATCCTCTACAAGAGCAACTGGTGCTCTTAACCACTGAGCCATCTCTCCAGCCCCCATCCCCAAGTTCTAAAGTTTTAGGATAATTTATTAGAATAGGTATTAAAAGGCATTGGTTACAGACTTTTGTACTTCATGAAATTAACCACACAGGCCCTTCAGTTCTTTGACTCAAGAACCCCCCCATTTTTTGTTTTTTGAAATTTTATTTATTTGTTATTTTTTGTGCATGAGTGTTTCGTCAGTGTGTATGAGAGGCACCCATTGCCAACATAGACCAGAAGAAGGCATTGGATTCTGGAACTGGGTGGGTGTTAGCTGCCATATAGCGCTGGGAAATGGTTGTCTGTAAGAGCAGCCATTACTATTAACCACTGAGCCACCTCTCTAGCCCATTTTCCTTTTGTTTTTGCATATTTTTTACTTAATTCGTTGAGAGTTTTGTAAGAGTATTTTGATCATACTCCCCCCTACACCCCTAACTCCTCCCAAATTCACCCCTCACCTATCTACTTACCCAACTTAGTGTTCTTTCATTTTCTCATGGAGTCCTTGTAGCCCAAATGTTCTTGAGTGTGGAATGCCCGTGGAGTATGTTTGACCTGCCCAAGTTCACACCCTTAAAGAAAGCTGCCTCTTCTAGAAGCTATCAACTGGCAATAGCTCCTTAGAAGAGTAACTTTACACCCCTTTTCCCTTTCACGCTGGGATTTTCATCTGACTTGAGCTTGAGCAGGTCTTGTGCATGCTGTGACAGCTGCTGTGAATTCATATGTGCAACAGTCATGCTGTCTGGAAAAGAGTTTCTTTAAAGTCACCCACCACCTCTGGCTCCACAATCCTTTCACACCCCTTGTGTTGGATAGTTTTCGTGTCAACTTGACACACCTGGGTTGAGAGAGCCTCAATTGGGGAATTGGCTCCATTGGATTGGACTGTGGCCACGTCTGTGGAGTATTGTCTTGATTGTCAGGCAATGTGGGAGGGCGCAGCCTACAATGAGTGGTGCCACCCTGGGCAGGTTGTTTTGTACCATATAAGAAGGCAGGCTGGGCATGAGCCAGGGAAGCAAGCCAGTGAACAGCATTCCTCCATGGCCTGTGCTTCAGCTCCTGCCTCCAGGTTCCTGCCCTGAGTTCCTGCCTTGGGATCCCAAAATGATGAACTGTGACCCAGAAGATGTGAGCTGAATCAACCCTTTCCTCCCCAAGTTGGTGTCGGTCAGAGTGTTTTGTCACAGCAATGGAAGACAAACTAGAACAGAAATTCGTACCAGAGAGTCGGATATTGCTGTGACAGACCTGACCTTGGTGTTTTGGGGAAGGAGTGTGGAGGCATTTGGAACTTTGGGCTGGGAAAATCATTGAATGCCTAATGATCATTGCTGTGGAGCTTGGAGCAGTTTTGCTGAAAGACTTGTAGAAGATGAAGGCCTGGCTTGTGAAGTTTCTTGTTTCAAAGGGAAGCAGAGATCATCAGGATTGCTTAATCTGTGGGTTCTGGTCAGCTGGGGCTGAAGAATCAGCTGTAAGTAACAGGAGACCAGAACCTGAAGGGAAATCTTTGTTGTACTGGGACAATTGATGCTGGTTAGCTGGGGCAGAAAAATCAGCTGTAAGTAAGAAGAGACCAGCATCACTGTGGTGAAATCTTCTGGGAAGAATTTCTTCAGGGTCAGCACACAGAAACTGTGATCCAGAAGGGGACTTTTAACAGACTGAACTTTTAAGTGTTTGGACATTTTAAGGACTGTGGGGCTTTTAAGGTTGTACTGTCTTAGGTTGTGATTAATGTTAACATCATACTTTGGGGATAAGAACTGGAAAGGTGGTGGTTTAATAGTGATGTGTTTTGTGTGTCAAGTTGACAAGGGGTCAATTGTGCTGGATAGCTTTAGTGTCAACTTGACACACCTGGGTTGAGGGAGCCTCAATTGGGGAATTGGCTCCATTGGATTGGCCTGTGGCCACATCTGTGGAGTATTGTCTTGATTGTCTAGCAGTGTGGGAGGCCCAGCTACAATGAGTGGTGCCACCCTGGGAGGTTGTTTTTAACCTATATAAGAAGGCAGGCTGGATATGAGCCAGGGGAGCAAGCCAGGGAACACAGTCCTCCATGGCCTGTGCTTCAGCTCCTGCCTCCAGGTTCCGGCCCTGAGTTCCGCCTTGGGATCCCAAAATGATGAACTGTGACCAGAAGATGTGAGTGAATCAACCCTTTCTCCCCAAGTTGGTGTCGGTCAGAGGGTTTTGTCACAGCAATGGAAGACAAACTAGAACAGAAATTGCACCAGAGAGTCGTATATTGCTGTGACAGACCGGACCTGGGTTTTGGGGAAGGAGTGGAGGCATTTGGAACTTTGGGCTGGGAAAATCATTGAATGCCTAAATGATCATTGCGGTGGAGCTTGGAGCAGTTTTGGGAACTTGTAGAAGATGAAGGCTGGCTTTGTGAAGTTTCTTGTTTCAAAGGGAAGCAGAGATCATCAGGATTGCTTAATCTGTGGGTTCTGGTCAGCTGGGGCTGGAAGAATCAGCTGTAAGTAACAGGAGACCAGAACCTAAGGAAATCTTTTTTGTACTGGGACAATTGATGCGGGTAGCTGGGGCTGAAAAAATCAGCTGTAAGTAAGAAGAGACCAGCACACTGTGGTGAAATCTTCTGGGAAGAATTTCTCAGGGTGCAGCACACAGAAACTGTGATCCAGAAGGGACTTTTAACAGACTGTAACTTTTAAGTGTTTGGACATTTAAAGGACTGTGGGGCTTTTAAGGTTTACTGTCTTAGGTTGTGATTAATGTTAACATCATACTTTGGGGATAAGAACTGGAAAGGTGGTGGTTTAATAGTGATGTGTTTTGTGTGTCAAGTTGACAAGGGGTCAATTGTGCTGGATAGCTTTAGTGTCAACTTGACACACCTGGGTTGAAGGAGCCTCAATTGGGGAATTGCCTGTGGCCACGTCTGTGGAGTATTATCTTGATTGTCAGGCAATGTGGGAGGGCCCAGCTTACAATGAGTGGTGCCACCCTGGGCAGGTTGTTTTGTACCTTATAAGAAGGCAGGCTGGATATGAGCCAGGGGAGCAAGCCAGTGAACAGCATTCCTCCATGGCCTGTGCTTCAGCTCCTGCCTCCAGGTTCCTGCCCTGAGTTCCTGCCTTGGGCTCCCTAAATGATGAACTGTGACCCAGGAGAAGTAAACTGAATAAACCCTTTCCTCCCCAAGTTGGTGTCGGTCAGAGTGTTTTGTCACAGCAATGGAAGACAAACTAGAACACCCCTCTTCCAGGAGGATCCTTGAGCCATGAAGGGAGGGATAACATATAGTATGGGAACTTTTATTAATGAACCTAATCTGTACTAATGACTTTTAATCCACCCCAGGCAAACCATGTGTTTTATGATGTTGACACCTGTTCTTGCTTTCTAGGCAATCTCAGTTTGGTTCACCCCACAAGATAATGAATGAACGGATGAATGAATGAATGAATGAACATGGGCTTGCTTGAGAAGTAACATATCAAAGCACTGAAAGGAGGCACCCTATCTCCAGTGAGCACAAGGGAAGTTGGGAAGGATGACTGACCTTGTAGTTCTTTTCATCCCTAGGGTTGAAAATGTGGGATAATCTATTCAGATTAGGGTGGAGCCAAGATTGTTCTTCCCCAAATGAAACTGGAGAAACCATTTTGAATAAAATTATGGGAGGAACCAGACTTGGGATACAGTTCCAGGGACAGAGTACAAGCAAGACGGTTTCATCAACATAGTTCCAGGAGACAGCAGGTTCTAAGAGATAATGGAAGGGAACGAGTGTATCTGAGGTCTATCCCACTCAAAAAATAAACTTAAGAACTAGGCTTGTATTTATTGAGGTAATTATAAAGTTGGTGTAGTAGTGTCACAATAGATGGTGAATTTAGGGCTCAGCACTCCACAGTCTCTTTGCATGGTGACTAGATGTGAAAGACTCCCCTACCCCATTTCTAAATTGTATCATAGATGTGGGCTAGAAAGATCTCTGAACAGGTAAGAGCACTGGCTACTCTTGCAGAGGACCAGGTTTGGTTTCCAGTACCCACATGGTGGCTAACAACCATTGGTAACTCCAGTTCTAGGGGATCCAACTCCTCCTCCTGACCTCCAAGGGCACCGCACGACATGGGTGCACCTACCTATTATTGTACCAGGCAATACACTCATATGCATAAAAATAATAAACAAATTTTTTTAATCTTTTAGAGACAGGGTCTCCATGTAGCCCCAGCTGTCCTGGAACTCACTCTATATACCAGGCTGGCCTTGAATTCACAAAGATCCACCTACCTCTGCCTCCCAAGTGCTAGGATTAAAGGCATGTGCCACCACACCTGGCAACAAATATTTTTAAAATAAAAAACAAAAATATATCATAGAACATTAAAGACACATATTTAATCAAGTAACACACCTTTTATATTTAGGATTCTATTACATAAAATTTAAGAGCTAATTTTGATATTTAGCACAACCAAGAAATAAATCCAAATGTCAGAAAAAAATAATTAATAACTTTTTATTTAACTGAAAACCAACAGATGGCTAGCAGTAAAACTGATTGAAGCCTGGAAATCAAAGCTAAGGCAAGAGAGGGTAGCCTTCAAAGAAGAATGTTACTCAAACTCAGCCACTCTTCCTTTTCATTTAGGAAGGACTGTTATACTTGGGGAAAAGGCCAATGATTTATTAGCCTATGTTTTCTGTAATTCTCAATATTAAAACTCAGTTGTTGTTCTTATAATCTCCAGCAGTGTGTTATATTTTTATTACTTTTAAGAGACTCTGATAGTATTGAATTTCTAAAAATGAGACTAACATCCTTAGTGACAGTGTTGTTGATTAAAGTTCTGCTTTCCAAAGAGCAGGAATCCTTGCCAACAATGGCTATTGTCTCTCTAGATAAAACCTTGGAAAAATTTAAGAAGAAAAATGAAAATCTCCAATTTTGACCCAGCAGCTCAAATCATGTCCAATATTACTTAAAGCTTTAAAGTTTTAGTAAAATTTGATCAACCTGAATATATAGGTTAGGCAAATTTACCTGATAAACATTCCCAGTCTTGTTTCCAGATGTCACTGCTCATTGACTCTAGCATTTTGTTTTCCTTCTACTCTTTTTAAAGGAAGAGAAATTTCCTGCTTTTAATTAATTGATGGAAAAAGATGGTAATATTACTCTGGGATTTGAAAAATTAGCAAAATGGACAATTTTTTGAGAGATACAATTTACATATATTCACTCAGGAGGAAATAGTTTGAATAATAATGAATTTATAAGGAGAATTTAATTTATAGTTTATAAATTTCTCAACATATAAGACTTCTGGCCCAGATAGTTTCACTAGTGAATTCTTATCAATCATTTGAAGAAGAAACAATACTAATAAATATCACAACAGAAACACAAGTAGAAAAGGCTACAACAGATCAGTGTCTTAATTTTTTAAGCTAATCAAATAAGACAATAATATCCCATGACTAAATACAGGGTAATGTTTTCAACCTGATGAGAGGTAGTACACTAGTTGTTTCTCACAACTTTAATGAGTATATCAAATCCAGTGGATCAGAACGCTAAATTTATTATCATTATCACTACTCTGGAGTTCAGAAGTTTAAGATCCTTTGCTAGGGTGTGTTCCTTGCAGAGGTTGGGGGAAGGTCCTATCTCTTTCCCTTGCTGGCTTGCAGAGCCTCATTCTTTGCTTCATGATCTGTCTGTACTTATATGCTTCATCATCACATCTCATTTTCTGGGTGGAAACTTCTTGTTGTTTCCCTCTTACAAAGATTATTATTGTTGTTAGGTTTCCTGATGCCAGAGGAGGGCAAATCAGTCTGAATTAAAAGTAAACAAAGGCGGCTTTATTCCAAGGGGAGGGAAATGTGCTCTTTGGTGAGACCTGGTCTGAGGGGAGTGAGAGGAGTGAAGGATGAAGGAAGTGAAAGGCCTGGCAGAGTGAAAGTGAAAGGGGCCGAGGGAAAATGCTCCTCTGGAGTGGGCTAGGGAATCCCTTACAGTGCAAGAGAGGGGAGAGAGCGTGAGATGTTGGAATGAGGCTAATTAGGCCAGGTGAAAGCCCTAAAGCTAAAACGTGTATCCAGCGATCTCTTTGGACTCTGGTGCCTTGCATAGGCTTTCTTCTCCTGCTTTAGGGAATGTGAGGTCCTGACTGGAAGAGAAGAGACGGAACAGCGCGTGGTCCACGCCATATTGATTCCTATCTGGGAGCCTCCAACCTAACAATTACCTTAGGTCCACCATAATAATCTCTTATAATCTCAGCTCAGAATCCTTATATGCAGTGTTAGGTAATATATTAATGGGTGCCAGCACTAAGGACATAGATATCTTGGAGAGAAAATAAGCTCTTTTATTCAGCTTACTACAGGCATCTATGGAAAGCTTGAAACAAACAATTCTTCTGAAATTCAGAATAGTTTTCTCCTAAAATGAGGTGAAGATGTCTACTCTAACCACTTTTATTCAGAATTCTACCACAGATCCTAGCCATTGTAATGTCACATGAAGTGGAAATAAAACATCTAAATTAGAGGTAAGTTATACACTTTGGATTTGTTATAATTTTCTTTTTTTAATTTTTTGGCTTTATTTTATGGGTATGAGTGTATTGTCTGCATGTATGTAAGTGCATCAATGTCGTGCAGTGCCCATGGAGGACAGAAGAAGACATTGGAATCCCTGGAACTAGAGCTACAGACAGTTGTTAGCTGCCACGTGGGTGCTGGGATTTGAACCCAGGTCTTCTACAAGAATAGCCAGTGCTCTTAACCACTTAGGAATCTCTTTAGCCCCTCACTATAACTTTCTACAAAGGGAAATTTAACAAAACAGATTAATGCTGTTGTCAGCTTTAGTCAAAGAGGCTTTTTTTTTTTTTTTTTTTGGTGTTTTTGAGACAGGGTCTCCCTATAGTCCCAGCTGTCCTGGAACTCACTCTGTAGACCAGGCTGGCCTTTTTATTCCAATTATACCCCATAAAGTTGTTTCAAATCAAATTAATTAATCAGATCCTTTTTAGCAGTTTTGATTTCTCTTTTTCCAAAAGCTGAAACTCAGATTGAAGTGAAATTATATTTATTTTTCTTATATCTAAGAATTCAGATACATGTCCATAATTTTTTACCTCAAGGTTTGGGCTAACTATGGATCAATTTCCATAAATTTCCATAAATTTACTGTCAATTTCCATAAATTTACTGTCATAATTTCTGTCACTTTTCTAGAGAATGAACCCAAAGCATATCAGAAACAAGTTAAATTTAGTAACACTTAAAGAAGAATAAAATCTATATGATAAGTCCAGGATTCTTAAGAAAATCTCTCAGATACTTGAAAACTTGTTTATTTACTTATAATATTTACTATATGCTTATTTGTTTACTAAGTATCTTGAAATTCAACAAATAAGCAACTAAAGTAAATTATCTCCTTCAAGGAAGGGCAAAAAAGATAAGTTGGTAAGTTAGGATTGAAAAACTAATGAGGGTCATTTAGAATATAGAAAGTATTCTAAATTAACATGTCTAGTAACATTTCAGATATTACTAGACAAGAAAGAGTCTTCTTAAGGATAGGCTGAGACATGAGAATGTTCTATGGATACTTACAGTTTTCCTGGGGAGAGAACAAAGTATTGAAGGACTTCATAGTACAAAATCTTAGTAACCAATGATGTATATCGACAATTTATGGCAAAAATCCAATGGAACCATTCTAGTTTGTTTGATCCTCTGTTCTTTATTAAGAAACTCTTGCCAACAGATGATTGATATTCATGAGTTTTGCAATAAAGAGTGTAACTGTAGTCTCTTTCCCAATGCAAGTAAGTTTAGAAAATAATGTTCATTAGTAATGTTCCTTACCCCCTCAAATAGTCCTGCTTTATTCAATTTCAACACATGACCTTATCTACATTATAATAAAACAGGGCTGTTGGAAAGAAAATGCCTCCACTTCTCATCACAAATTCATTAATATCTACAACCAAATTCACATATTCAATTCTCTTTTTCTAAAACAATTTTTATACTCTATTGTTTCATGTATCAATCAGAACTTTGCATCAAGCTCTACCCTACTGCTAATCTCACTAGTCTCATGCTCTCACACTCTCCCTTCCCTGAGGTAAATAGCTAGTGTAGGTGTCATTGGTCAAAATCAAATCTGATCCTTCGATTGCTTTTTTCTGTCTCACTGTCTTCACTTCCCCACTACCTTCACCTCCTTATTACTTCAATCACCAGAATCACCTCTCAGGATCACAATATTTCTTTGTGTTCTTTTGAGGCTCTCAAATGCCTCATCCACTGTCGTGCCTAATCCCTTACTTTGCACATATCATTGCATAGTTCCTGCCATCGTTCATCACCACTTTCTCCTTGCAACTGTCTTTCACTGACTGTCATCTCCAATGAGAATTTCCCATTTCTCAGGTCCTGCATGCCCATTCCACACTGTCTTCTCAACATCCTACTCCTTTTAGGAAGAGCTCCCTCCAAAATCTTTAATACCACCTCAAGAGTACAATTTCGTCTTCAGTACTCAATGCCTGTCATTATGCTACAGAGAACATTAATTCTTCATGCTTAGAGTTAACAACCTTATGAAATCTGCTCTTCTTTTTTTGTATACCAGTCCAGCACTTTTATCCAGCTACCAAAGTCAGTAAATCTGAGTGATTCTAGATCCATCAGCCCCCACTCATGGTCAGTGCTCTCATCTTAATCCTCAGTACCACAGATCAGCTTTTCTTTCAATTGGGGGATTTGGTACTAGCATCCACAAATGAGGGAAACCATTCCCCATTTGTTTTGGGGGGACTGTGTTACTTCACTTAGCATAATGGCTTCAAGTTCCATCCATTTACCTGACGTCATCTATCTTTAATGATTTAATGATGCCATCTATCTTTAATGATGCATAGAACTCCATTGTATAGATGTACCACATTTTTGTTATCCACTCATTAGTTGAGGGGCATTTGGGTTGGTTCCAATTCTTCGATATTGTGAAAAGAGCTGCAATAAACATAGATGTACATGTATCTTTGTAGTATGATGAGTCTTGTGGGTATATACCCAGGAGCAGTAGGACTGGGTCAAGTGGTAGGCTCATTTTGAGTCTTTTAAGGGTTCTCCACACTGCTGTCCATAATGGTTGTACAAGTTTACATTTCCACCAGCAATGGATGAGTGTTCCGCTTTCCCTACAACCTCTCCAGCATTTGGTGTCTTTTGTTTTCTTGATCTTAACCAGTCTTATCGGAGTGAGATGGTATCTGAGAGTGGTTTTAATTTGCATTTACTTAATTATTAATGATGTTGAACATATTTTAAGACGTTTCTCAGCCATCTTTACTGTTCAGCTCTTTATCTTTTGAGTGAGTCATTTGTTTTCTTCTTTCTTTTTTGAGGAGTTTATATATTCTGGAAGTTAATGCTCTGTCAGATGTGTCAGCAGTGAAGGTTTCCTCCCACTCTGTGGGTTTTCTCTTCACTTCCCTGATTGTTTCTTTTGCTGTACAGAAGCCTTCGAGTTTAATGAGGTCTCACTTGTCAATTGTGGACCTTATTTCCTGGGCAGCTGCTGTCTGATTTAGAATGTCTTTTCCTATGCCTATGTCTTGTAGATTACTGCCAGCTTTTTTGTATATTACCTTCAGAGTTTCCGGTTTCACATTGAGGTCTTTGATCCACTTGGAGTTGATTCTTGTACAGGGTGAGAGGGAGGGGTTTAATTTTGTTCTTCTATATATGGTGATCCAGTTTTGGCAGCACCATTTGCTAAACATGCTATCTTTCCTCCAATGAGCTTTTTTGGACCTTTTATCGAATATAAAGTGGCTGAAATTGTATGAGCTCAAGTTTGGATCTTCAATTTTGTTCCATTGGTAATGGGTCTGTTTTTTTGCCAGTTCCAGCCTGTCTTTATGACTATAGCCCTTTATGACTATAGCATGAAGTCCGGTAGGGTGATTCCCCCCTGTATCGCATTTTTCACTCAGGGTTGCTTTAGGTATTTGGGGTCTTTTGTTTTTCCATATGAATTTAAGGATTTTTTTTCCAAGTCTGTGAAGAAACTCATGGGGATTTTAATTGTGATTGCATTAAATCTCTATATTAATTTGGGTAGAATGAACATTTTTACTATATTAATTTTTCCAGTCCATGAGCATGGGAGGTTTTTCCATCTTTTGATGTCTTCTTCAATCTCCTCCTTCAGGGGTTTAAAATTTTTGTTGTAGAGCTCTTTGGTGTTTTTGGTGTTTTGGGTTTGTCCCCAGGTTGTTTTGTTTTTGTTTTTGTTTTTGTTTTTGTTTTTTGAGGCTATTGTGAATGGGAAGGTCTCCTTATATTCCTTCTCCAGTTGCTTGTTGTTGGTGCAAAGAAAGGCTACTGATTTTTCTAGGTTAATTTTGTATCCTGCCACTTTACTGAAACTCTTGTTTCTAGGAGTTTTCTGGTGGAGTTTTTAGCATCCCTCAAGTAAACTATCATATCATCAGCAAATAGGGATAGCTTGACTTCCTCTTTGCCAATTAGTAGTCGATTAGTTTCCCTTTCTTGCCTTATTGCCCTAGAAAGCACTTCAAGCCCTATATTAAAGAGGAGTGATAGAGGGTAACCTTGCTGGGTTCCCGCCTTTAAGGGGAATGCTTCTAGTTTTTCTCCATTTATGATGATGTTGGCTGTGGGTTTCTTGTATATGGCTTTGATCATATTTAGGCTTGTTTCCTTCAGTCCAATTCCCTCTAGAACTTTAACCGTGAAAGGATGCTGGATCTTGTCAAAGGCTTTCTCTGCATCAATTGAGATGATTGTGTGATTTTTGTCTTTCAGTCCATTTATGTGTTATATGATATTTATTTATTTATTTATTTATTTATTTAATTGTTTTGAATCATCCCTGCATCTCTGATATGAATCCAACTTAGTCATCGTGGATAATCTTTTTGATGTGGGTCTGTATGCAATTTGCAATTATTTTGTTGATAATTTTTGCATCTGTGTTCATTAATGAGATGGTTCTATAGTTTTCTTTTTTGGTTGTGTCTTTAGCTGGTTTTGGTATTAGAGTGATGCTGGCTTCATAGAAGGAATTTGGGAGAGTTCCCTCTGTTTGTATCCTTCTGAATAGTTTGAGTAGTAATGGTTGTAAGACCTCTTTAAATGTTTTATAGAATTCTGCTGTGAATCCATCTGGGCCTGGGATTTTTTTTAGTTGCAAGGTTTTTTTTTTATTACATCTTCAATTTCCTCAAATGTTATGGGTCTGTTTAAACTGTCAATCTCTTCTTGGTTAAACTGTGTTAGTTCTCGGGACTTCAGATATTCATCCATTTCTCTTAGGCCTTCAAACTTAGTAAAGTATAGGTTTTTGAAGTATTCTTGTATGAGTATCAGGATCTTTTCTTTATCTGTTGTGATGTTTCCATTTTTATCATGAATACTATTGATTTGGAGTTGCTTGCTCTTTCTTTTGGTTAACTGGGCTAGAGGTCTGTCTATTTTGTTTATCTTTTCAAAGAAATAGCTTTTGAATTCATTTTTTTATTTTCTTTGTTTCTATTTCACCAATTTCTGCAGTGATTTTTGTTATTTCTTCCTGTCTGTTGGGTTTAGAGTTCATTTGTTCTTGTCTCTCAAGTGTTTTTAGCTGTAGAGTTAGATCATTTATTTTTTCCCTTTCTGTCTTTTTTTTTAATGTGGGCACTTAAGGCTATAAATTTTCCTCTTAGGACTGCTTTTAAAGTATCCCACAGGTTTTGTTGTGTTGTGTTAACTTTTTCATTTAGTTCCATGAATACCTTTATTTCATTCTTTATTTCTTCCCTGACCCATTCATTATTCAGGATTGTGCTGTTTAGTCTCCATGTGTTCTTGTAGCTAGTTGGTCTTATTCTGGTGTTAATATTGAGCTTTATTGCACTGTGGTCTGACAGAATGCATGAAATAATTTCAATCCTTTCATATTTGTTGAGGTTCCTTTTGTGTCCCAGAATGTGGTTGACTTTGGCAAATGTTCCGTGGGGTGCTGGGTAGGAAGTACATTCTCTGGTGTTTGGGTGGACATTCTGTAGATGTCTGTGAGTTCCATTTGTTGTATTGTACTGTTCAGTTCCAATGTCTTTCTGTTTATTTTTGTCCAGTTGATCTATCCAAGGGGCTCAGTGGGGTATTGAAGTCCTCCACTATTAGTGTGCTGGGATCAATCTGTGCCTTGAGGTCCTGTAGAATTGTGTTTATAAAGTTGGGTGCATGGGAGTTTGGTGCCTATGTATTCATGATTGTGAAATCTTAATGGTTAATTGTTCCTTTGATAAGAATGTAGTGACCCTCTTTGTCTCTTCTGATTAGTTTTAGTTTGAAGTCTAATTTGTCAGATGTTAGAATAGCAACTCCATTTTGCTTTCCTTTGCTTGGAATACTTTTTCCCATCCTTTCACTTTGAGTTGGTGTGTGTCCTTGAGGGTGAGATGGAATTCTTGTAGACAACATACAGATGGATTGTTTCCTAATTCATTCTGCCAGTCTATGTCTTTTGATTGGGGAGTTTAGACCATTAATATTTAAGGTCATTATGGAGAGATGTGTGTTGCTTCCTTTCAACTTATTCCTGGTTTGCATTCTTGGTCTAGGTTTGTATTTACCCTTCTATGCTTTTATTCATTTCTCTCTTTAGTTGGTTGGGGATAGTTGTTCCTTTCCTCTGTTCTTTGAATTGCTTTGAGTATTTTCTGAAGTGTTTTTTTGACATGTATTCTTTCATTTTGATAATTTCATGAAATATTTTTCTTTATCCTTCAAGTATAATTGACATTTTTGCTGGGTATAGTAATTAGGGTTGGCACCTAAAGTCATTTAGCACTGGGAATACCTAGGTCCACGTTCTTTTGGCTTTCCTAGTTTGCACTGAGAAGTCAGCTGTAATTCTGATGGATTTCCCCTTATATGTAATTTGTTCTTTTTCTCTTGTGGCTTTCAGTATTTTGTCTTTGTTTTGAGCATCTAGAGTTTTAACTATGATATGGTTGGGGAATTTCTTTTCTGGTCTTGTCTATTTGGTGTTCTATGTGCTTCTTGTATTTGTACAGGTTTGAAATTATACTTTCACCATCTCTATTTTACTTTGTTTTTACTTTTTAAAATTTTATGTGTATGAATGTATTTTCTGCATACATGTAAAAGCACTCATATCTTGCAATGTCCACAGTTACTTTTTTAAATTTTATGTGTATGAATGTATTTTCTGCATACATGTAAAAATACTCATATCTTGCAATGTCCACAGATGTCAGAAGAGAATCTTAGATCCCATGGAAGTAGAGTTTCTGACATTTTTTTGGATGACATGTGGGTGCTGGGAATTGAACCCTGATTAGTTGCAAGAGCAGCTAGTATTTTTAATTTCTGACCCATCTCTCCAGCCCTAAGGAAGGCATGTCCCTTGGTTGGAAAATTGAGCCACAGTCTCCCAGGTGACAGGCAGAACACTTACCACTATACTAACAAGGAAGACTCATTTTAATTTCTTATTGCTACCCTTTTAATTGATTCTTCTAATAAATCCTGCTTTTTCCTACTCCCCTCTATGTTTTCTCCTCCTACTAAAACATCTTGCATTTTATTTTTCCTCCTAACTCCTAAAATGGTTCTTTTTAGTAATATTCTGTTCCTTTTAGTTTTTAATGGTGTTTATTTTCTTTTGTTTTGTAGTGTTGATTTCTCTTTCTTATTTAGTCTTCATTGAATTAGGCCTAATCTTTGCAGATATGTATTTGTCAGCAGACAGACTGTGTGGAATTTCTTGCTCCAATTCATTTTTTATTGTATGATGGTTAAATATCTCTTTTAAATCTATATTAAAAGTTTGACATACAGCTTCTGAATCAATTCTCAGTTTCTTGTTGACTTGTGCCGAGCTGTGTCCCACAGAAGCTGCCACCTATGCTACAGAACACTTTCTGTTATACTCAAAACAATTTGGTATTTGATATTGTTTTGAAAAGTTTTATCTCATTGTCTTCATAAGGAAAATAGATGAGATAATTTTTGCTTTATCATTTTTGTTTGTTTGTTTGTTTTTTGAGACAGGATCTCCCTGTAGTCACAGCTGGCCTGGAACTTGTTATGTAGACCAAGCTGGCCTTGATTTCACAGAGATCCATCTATCTCTGCCTACCAAGTGCTGGGATTAAAGGCCCGTGTCACCACATCCAGCATTTCATTTACTAATTGTAGTTAAAAATCACAAAGAGGCCTTTGCCTTTTGTGGGGGCTTGGATCCCCTAGCCAACATCTCTTTGGTAGAGTAATCCATTGTTGATGTCAGAGCTCCTGTATTATCTGTAGGAAGAGAGGCGATAAGGCCCTGCTGTTGAAGACCTGATATAAACATGAGAAAGATGTATGGAGACCGCACTTGCAAGCATACGGATGGCCTCTGGAATGCCAGAGAGTGTTACCAAAGGCCACTAAACCAATAAAGCAAATATGGGTCTCCTTGAGTCAAGCAAAACCCCTTCGTCAGCACCAGCTACACCTCATCTGCCTGGAAATACTGTGCAGCAGTGGCAGCCATATGTCTGTATATCCCAAATCTAATTGGCTATTGGCTCTCTCCTTGGAGGAATAAGCCATGGCTGATGCCACAAGCTTATATCCTCTAATGGTTAGGAGATGTTATAAACCACACGAAGACCCTGTCATACTTAACAGAAGAAAATGTAATTCATGGATTAACATACCATCCAAACATCTGTGTCTATACCAATGTAACCTACCATAACAACTAGTAATGTTTAAATACCTATATATCCAATTGCGTGTGCTTCATTAGTAGGACCGAAAGGCTATATATTATACTGTTTAAATACCTATATATCTAATTGCATGTGCTTCATTAGTAGGATTGAAAGGTTATGCCTGGACAAGCTGGCAGCCCATGAAAGAGAACAGCCAGAATTGACTAGAGATCAAGACAACAGCTCCAGAGAAAGTAGACTGTTTTGCATCTCATCCACCTGTGCCCCTTTTCTAAGCCTAGGGAACAATCTGCAGAAGAGGAGGCATGGTAGAATGTAAGGGCTGCGATTGGGGTGAATGGTGAAACTACAACAATATAGACTGGACACTCATTTGATCAACTTGATTGAACATACAAGCCCCCACTGCTGGATGGTGGGACCCATGAGCTGTATGGGTTTGGGCACAACTGCTAGCAAATTGGTTTTACATGAAGGATACTTGTACTCACAAATTATCACTTATTGTTAAAAAAATGAAAACAAAACAACAAAAAAACCCCCAGAAAGATGCAGAAAAGTTACAGCAGAATGCATGATCTGGGATGGGTAGGGGTGGGGCGGGGTGAAGGGAAGGGGATATACACCTGAACTGAATTGGAAAATGATGTATGAAATACACAAAGCATCAATAAAAAAAATCACAAAGAAGACTGGGCATGGTGCCACAAACCTTTAATCCCAGGACTCGAGAGGCAGAGGCAGAGGCAGGTGGATCTCTGTGTGTTCAAGGCCAGCCTGGTCTACAGAGTGAGTTCCAGGCCAGCTGGGACTAAAGGGAGACCCTGTCTCAAAAAGACCAAAAAAAAAAAATCACAAAGAACTAGCTCCACCATTGGCCAGTTAAACATTTATTAAGCTACTTCATTCACAACATTTGTTGAGGTTCCTAGGATCTCTTTGCCATCACTGTGATCTTGTGTTGTCCAAGGTCACATTATAGAAATAACTGAGGAGAAAAACATAGCAGAAATTTGACAGCAACTAATAGACTCAATTTTGTGATGTTTCTCATTTGGATGAACAGTTATCATTTTTGAGAATATCTGGAAAAGTAAGTAATACCATCTGGACACCTACCCTGATCAACACTGTGCTGAGTACCACCACCTATCATTTCCTATTCAAGTGTTTGAAAGAGAGAGGATAGGTATTTAATTCCCATTACTGCATATTTGGCAAAATGAGTCTGAGTGGCATCAAATGTGCTGTCAGTATCATATAGTTTGTATGTGGCAAGCCAAAATTTTAACCTCAGAGCTAGGTGTCTACTGAGTCCCTGGCTTTTCCAACATATCAAGATAAATGCTTAATATTTTAAAACCATTCTCACACTCATATTTTGTGTACTTTTTAAAGGCAAAGCCTTAGCCAAACATAAATATTAATAATACATGAACTACACTAATGGTAATATTCTCAGATCTATGTTAGTCTGCCTTTGTTGAAAAAGCCTGGTCAAGCAAATAATCACAATACTTTTGAAAACCCTTCTACTCTCTCCCAATGCAACATAAACTGCTTATAAAATTAAAATATTTGACTTATCATTTCCTCCTTCTTCTGTAATAACCACTGTTTAGGAATGCTTGTTTTTAGAGCTGGAATCCATTATTAATAATTTTGGGAAAACAGAGGCTTCCAGATAGAAGCAATTTAAAGGAAATTAAGTTTATAGGGATATCCTTATTATCTGAAAATTCTAAGGGTCCTACGCACTTATTATACAATCCAACAATGAGAGTTCCAAGCAGAGAGAGATCACTGTGTTCTGCTGGCCATAAAGCCTGAAAGGAACAAGGGTCAAGTAGAACTAGTATAAATATGTGGGAACAACATGGACTGACATTAGAGCCCTAGTGGTAGAGAGGAGTCACCATGAGTAAAAGCCTTCTGAGGAACTCAGACAGATACAGGCTATTTATGGGATAAATAGAAAGATTTTATGGGAATAAAGTGAGCCAAGGAGAAGAATCATTCTAGGAAGGTTGCCTGAAAATGGAACAAGGCAGAAGAGGAAAGGGGTCAGTTGTGAGGAAATAAATGCAGGGCAAGTGTAAAGAGACACAGATTCAATCCAGCTGGCTAAGAAAGAGTCCTGTTGTCCCACCATAAGTACTCAGAGATGGAAAACCGAAGAGAGCCTGGAATAAAGGAACCTGTACCACCTCCTCTAATCCCAGCTCCAGTGTCACCAGCACATATACATATATACAGACAAGCACATTTGGCAGGATTATTCTTGTCTTTTTCTAGGTTTAAGAGGTAAGTAAAATGGAGCAGGTAGCCTGATAATCTTGCCTACACCTTCCTGATTCAAATAAGTACCCAGCATGGTGCTTAGTGATAAGGAAGTCAAGTTTCTTAGAGCAGTCTACATGCTGATACTCATTGCTCATTGGATCATTTTTTGTGAGCATTTCATGTTGAAAAGCAATCAAAACAGGGTCTTAACTGTAAAGACTTCACAGAGATGCAGGAAATTTCATGAGTGAAAAATGAAATTATAATTAGTAGAATTAATTTTAGATTAATACAGGAAACACTGATATATGTTATATTTCCATATACAGTTTATTATATGTTGCATTATCCAACATATGTACAAAATGTATGCTATTTGGCAGACCTTTGGAGACTGCCTGAGATTGTTCGACTAGGGCCTCTACTTGCTAAGAATGGAAGCACCCTGTTTCCCTCAACCGATGAGTGGATAATGAAAATGTGGTACATTTATACAATGGAGTTCTACTCAGCAGTAAAAAAAAAAAAAGATGCAATTATGAAATTTATGGGTAAATAGATGGAACTGGAACTTCCCCAGTTATACTAAATGAAGTAACATAGTCTCAGAAAAAAAATGAAATTATGTTTTCCCTCATTTGTGGATCCTAGCACCAAATCCTTATATATGAGTATATATCCTGATGTAACTGTAGGAACCAGGAAGATGGAAAGGAACCTGGGAGGTAAAGAGGTAGAAGGAACTTGAGAGGGTAGAACAGCAGTAGGAAACAGGTGCTACCAAGGGGGAAATGGGTAAAAATGGGTGTGCTTTAACTGGGGAGGTAGGAGGAAGGGTTGTACAAGGAACTATGGGGGTAAAGAGCAAGACAGAACTCAGGAAGGGTATCATAGAAGGCAGGTTATTATCAAGGGTGACATGAGGAAACAGAGTTACTTTAAATGTGGGAAGGGGATAAATAAGGCTTAGCTAGTATGAAAAACCAGAAGGAAACATATTAGTTCAAGAATCGACTGAAAAATTATACATACAATAACTCCCCATGAGTCCAGGTATATAGCTTTATAACAAGAAACAATGCCAGACAGGAGAAACTTCCCTTGAAATTGTTGGCCATGGTAGTTCAAGGAACCCCCAAATTATACAGCCTATTGCCACATCCCTTGATTGGCTCCCAGAACTTGAAGGTAAGTCCCTATTGCTGGAGACAAGACATACTTCAGACAGAATTTGAAGCAATGGAGCTGGAACTGACCTGGAAACCACCTTCCTGAAGCCTACCTCTCATACTTCTTTCTGGATAGCACTATGCAAGCTGCTAAAGGAGAATATCAATCAATGGCCCGACACCAGCTTTAAGCCTACTAACCACAAAAATGACCAGCACAGCAAACGATATTGGGGCAATAGTAGCATTTTTATCTTGAGGGTAATCAACAGCTACTTAGTTGGATTTAAAGCCCACTCAATGAGAGGGAACTCATGTATGGTACTGTAAACATAGCCCAATACACATGCCTAGAGACATCATAGATCTTAGAGAAAAGCCCAAGGATATCACGTCTCTAGACAAATTTCTTACTATGTGCTAAATATTGATCATTATATTTACAGATGAGTATACCAGTCAGCACACATCAAAGAAGCTTTCTCTTGCAATAGATGGCAACTATTGAAGCAGTCTATAACCATCACCCACAGATATCATCTGTGAAATGCCCAGTTCTAGGTGACACATCTACAATAGAACCTCTATACCTAAGGTTCATGGAACGTAGTAGAACAAGGGGTAGAAAGAATATGAATGCATCTCTCAACTCTCATCAACAAAGCTCCCTCATGCTACAGAGGTCCATAAACACAAAAAAGACACAGATGGCCAAAATTTAGAGAATAAGAGTGAAAAGTATGGGTCCTTGGACAGGACTCCTATATTAAATTTCACCCACCCAGAGCTCAGTGACCATTGTGGAAGAGAGGCAAAAAGATTGCAAGGGCCAGAGGAGGAGGTGCATAGCCACACCAAAATGAGTTTTATAGGCTCCTAGGACCTTGCTTCTGTGAACCTATGTGTACAAGACCCATGCAAATCCAGGCAGGCAAAAACCCAGCATAGAAGTGTGGAAATGGACAGCAGGACCTAATCTTAGCTGAAGGACTATTGGCAGCTAATTACTGCTGGGTGAAGAAAAATTTATCTTCCTAAAGGGAGGGACTCTAGATAGGCTGACTAGACCTCAGTGAATGAACTTGCACTAAGGGACATTTGGGGACACTAAGTTGACTCAATAAACCTTTATATCGATGACAGAATGCATGAAATCTAGTGGGAAGATTTGGGGAAGGTGTCAACAGGGAAAAGGGTATAAAGATGATTAAGAAGTTATAGCTGGGCTTAGTGGGACATACCTTTAATCCCAGCACTTGGAAGACAGAGGCAGGCAGATCTCTGTGAGTTCAAGGCAAGCCTGGTCTATATAGGGAGCTCCAGGCTAGTTGGAGCTACAGGGGGACCCTGTCTGGAAAAGACCAAAAGAAAAAAAAAAAGATGTTCTGTATGAACTATACATAAATTCAATTAAAATAGAAAACATGCATGCTATTAAATAGACGTTTAAAATTTAGGGATAAATACTTTTCAGAACACCAGCAACTCAGAACTTAACAATAGTGAGATTTTGATGTGACCCTATTTAGCAATTTCTTCCGATGTAAACACCTTCCATCTTGGAGGGAAGCTCCTTTAAAAATGGATGTTCAAATGGAAAGGTGAAATATTCTACCCTTCAAGGAAATTCTTTTTAAAAAGATTTTATTTATTTAATGCATATAAGTGCATTGTGTGTATGCATGTAAGTGCACCCATGATGTACAAGGCCTATGGAGGTCATAAGAGGGCACTGGACTCCCCTGGAACTGCAGTTACAGATGGCTGTTAGCTGCCATGTGGGTGCCAGGAACTGAACCCTAGTCCACTAACAGCCATGGTTCTTACCACTGAGCTATCACTTCAGCTCAAGGAAACTTTTAAAGCTCTTGGAGTAAACAATTCAATAGCTTTGGGAAGTCTCTGAAACAGGTTCATTATATCCCTCCTTCTCCAAACTGTAAGGACTGCTGAGAGACATTCTCAGATAAGTCAGCCTGGGTAGAAGAGGCAGATCATCCAAGGTACCTGAAGAAGCAGAGAACAGATGAGATACTTGGAAGAAAGAGAAAGTGACTTAGCTACATGGAAAACACTCTCCAACTTGTTGAGGTGCTTGCAGGTTGTGCAGTGCACTTCAGCTTTCTGCTTGCATGAGCTGTCATATGGGCTGGGGTTGGCTTGGGTGATGCAGCTGCTGTTGAGTCATTTCTGCTCTTGTAAGTGACCTCTCACCTATATTCCTTTAAGTAACTCCAGTAAAACTCATTGGCCCTCCAAGTTGGAACTTGGTGGTATCCATTTTTTGGTCTGTAATTAGTTAAGGAAATGGAGTGAGTAGACTACTTCCCATCTCCCCAGGAGCAGTGTCACACCACAGGCCATTCAGTCTCCCTCAACAAGGACAATTGGCAAAACTCACCCCACCACTATTCCTCTTGTACTTTGCAAGAAAATAAATCAGGAAATTCTTCTGAACTAGCACATATATCACTAGGGGTGATATACACCTCACCCATGTTTCTATGTCTCTAATTTAGTTGTGAAGGGTTAGATTTAAGGTGTCAGAAATCACCTTTGTTGATGAAAGTTCTGCTTTCACCCTGTCTTTCTGCTACAACATAGATCCATGCAAATATAAAGATTTCATCAGGATCCGTTTCTTCTGAATCACTTTCTGGAAAATTTCTCTAGTAAAACTATTCAATATTTCCCTGGAAATTTTCTTCTAGATACTTCAGACTGTTCATGGAATGAAACATTAATATCAAGATCAATAAAATTGACTCTCCATTCTTCATTTCCAAAACATTCTTCTGTGCTTAACTTGATTAAAAAGCAAATATGTCCTTGCTAGCAGAACTTAGCCGCATCAGTCCTGCTCTAAATTTTCTTGTTAATGGTTCCATGTACTCTGAAGTAGCTGGCATGGAAAGATATCAGCATTTTCTCTTAAGGTTTACTTGATAATAGCTATTAATTTTGTATTGTATGATCCTTGATATTTCCATTTTCACAAGTTTTCAATTTATACAAATGAACCTATAAAAATATATTTATAGAAACAAATTGCAGCATCAATCAAAATGCCAATAAGTAGAGATTTTGGAATATTGTAGCATCATTGGAATAGAATAATTTTCTATAAGAGATGTTACAATCACAACTCTTTCTAAGACTCTACATGTCTTTGAAAATTGTTTTACATACATAAAATATTTGTGTAAGGATATAAAATACTTTATAGTGCTTGTCTCTGGATTTTGGCATTGTTGGTCATGCATCATTTTTTTATCAAACTCTTTGTTCGGTAGTGTAAAAAATATAAACAACTTTTATATTTTTTACACTACCGAACAAAGAGTTTGATAAAACTAAGCATTCCCAACACCCAGCCCTGGGGTAAAAATAAGCTTTTGAATGGACATTGTGATCCAAAAAGGAAATAGTAGCCCCCATGTCCCATCACAGTACTCACTCAATCTTGATTCCCTCAAGGTTTAAGAATTAACTTATAGCCGGGCATGGTGGCACACACCTTTAATCCTAGCACTTGGGAGGCAGAGGCAGGTGGATCTTTGTGAGTTCAAGGCCAGCCTGGTCTACAGAGTGAGTTCCAGGACAGCTGAGGCTACAGGGAGACCCTGTCTCAAAAAGAATTAACTTATTCATGAGTATCTGTGCAGCACAAATTTGGCTAGAGGTCAAAAACATGACAAAGTTGGAGGTAGATCTGGGAAGAGATAGGGAAAGGAGTAAGGAAAAATATGATCAAAATACATTTAATAATATATGAAATTCTCAAAGAATTCATAAAAATATCATCTTTTTTAAAGAGTCCTCCCAGGTATGGTTATCATTTGAAATGTAGATAGCAGGGCTGAATACATGACTCAGTCAGAAAAGTGCTTGCCACGCAAGCATGAGGACCTGAATTCAATCCCAACACCTCCATAAAAGCAGAGTGTTGCAGTGCACTCCTGCAACTGCACAGCTGGAAAGGCAGATCCCTGCCCTGGCTCTCCAAGTCCAGCTAAGTCTTTGAACTCCAGCTGCAGTGAAAGAACTTGTCTCAAAAAATGAGATGGAGAGCAATTAGACATCCACTTAAGGCCTGCGCATACATACACACTCATATTCTAGCACCTACTCATGTAGGTAACACCAAAACCTCTGCATGTATACATACAAAACAAAACAAAGCAAAACAAAACAAAGCAGAAAAAGGAGATTGTATAAATGGCTATTGTTGATCTGAACTTGTGTCCTGATTTCCTAGGGCTGTCATAACAAGTTAATACAAAACAAGTGTTTAATAACTACAGAAATATATTCTCCTGAGTCTCTGGATACCAAAAGTCCCCTACTAAAATCCAGATGGAGCAAGGCTATGCTGTTTCCAAAGGCTGTAACTGTGGTCACCTCTTCTTAGCCTCCTTTGTTAACAATCATTGGCTCTGTTTTTATCTCTCTATATCCCCCATGCCCATCATAATTGCTTCTACAAGCCTTGTGTCCAATTACGCCCACATTCACAGACAGTGGAAATTAGGTCTTCAATATGTCCTTTCTTATGGGACATCACTCATAGCAACTTAACGTTTATATGCTCCATTTAAATTAAATTGCTTATTCCATGAGATGAATCTTAAGGGATTGTGAAGGGATCAGTGTAGCAGCTGAATTAACAGTGTTGTTCCTGAAGTAATCCTTTTTGTTTTGTTTTGTTTGAGACAGTCTCACTGTCTTAGCGGAGCCTTAAACTTCCTCTTAAATCCTCTTGCCTTCACATTCTGAGTGCTGATATCATATGCGTGAACCCCCATACCTGGCTTTAATCTTGATGTTGAATAGGGCTCAACACTGTAAGGGTTGTCTCCATCCTCTCCCAACTTTTCTTTTACAATATACATGTATACAAACTACAGGCTGTCAGTTAACTCATTTGTGGGGTTTTATTGCTTATTTATTTATTTTTATTTTTATTTTTATTTTTATTTTATGTGCATGAGTGTTTTGCCTGCATATATATGTGCACCATATTCATGCAATGCTCACAGAGGCTAGTAGAAGGCACCATATCCCCTGAAACTGGAGTTATTAACAATTGTGAGGCACCATGTGGTGCCTGGGAATCATACCTGGGTCCTATATAAGTGTCTCTCCAGCCTCAGTGGACTTGTAAGAGTGAAAGACTTGATTAGTCTTAGCTCAATTACTTCATATAATGTAGGATGAGTATATTCAGTGATAATCAGATATTAAAATGTTTTACAGTTAAAACTTGTTAATGAGATAAATTATTTGTAATATAAGACATGCTTACATATACTCAATAGATGTTTTGAGAGAAAGTCTCATGTAGCACAAGCTGCCCCCCCATACTTGCTACATAGCTGAGAATGACCTTGAGCTTCTAGTTTTCCTGATTCTACATCCTGAATGCTAGTGAAATAAGGCATGTGACACCACACCCATTTTCATTTCTCTATTAATAACAGGGAAATTTCTAATATGTACAAACCAATATTGACTTTAATTTTTTATTGCTTTGAGAATGTATGATCACATCAAGTCTATGAATGAACACACCTACATAAGTAAACCTAATAAAACTTCATTTTTGTGTGTGTGTGAGTTTACCAAGTTCAAATCCTTTTATTATTTGACTGAGAAATTCCTTTGGTTGCCTAATATTCTGGGACTCTGGCACTCTGCATACCTCTTTACTACACACCCATGATAATTGTGGCTAATTTTTAAATAACTAAGTTCTAAGTACACAGCTGAGTTCAAAGAGGTGAGAGGAAATCTAGTTATCAGAAATCATAAGAAACTTTATATCCAGCACGATAAACTCCTGAGTTACCCAAAGAAATCTGTGACCCCCATAGAAAGGCTTTAAAGCTGTATTGTTAAGGACCTTTTCATCTTATTTTATTTCAGTCCTTGTCCCCACCCCAGTTTCTTTTCTTCATATATGTGTATGATTATATTTATATTTTTCAGGGAAACCAGGCAAACAACTGATAAGCACAGGTTAATATAAGTTTGTTCTTCCTTTCTTATATAAAAAGTAGCAGATCATTTGTGTATAATCTTATCACACTTATTTCAAATGACATTGTATCTTGGGGATATTTCCATATAAGTATATCCTTGTTCTCTTCAGAATTTGCAAAGTATTCCCTTTTGTGGGAAGAGTTTGTTTATTGATAGGACAATTCGCTGCAGTCACAATTACATAATTTGCATGAGTAGAGATACCTGTGTGTCATTCCTTCCAGGTAGGAACTTTGTACCATAGAGTAAATTCCAATTTGTATGTGAGCTACTGATAGACTGTTTTCCAAAGAACTTAAATCGTTTGACAGTCCAACCACATCATAGGGAAATGTCCCTTCTTCTGCACATTAGCATACAAAGGACACATTAAACCTTTGGTATTTTCCAGTTAGACATAGGATATTGCATGTCACATCTTGAATTTGTGACTATTTTATGTCTGATCATGAAATATCATTTAAGACACTTATGGATCTTTCATTTGTTTCTTTGCTGATGATTGTGTTTGCTCGCTTTTCTTTTGATGCTTTGGTTATTGACTTCTTTGAAAACTTTATACCTGAAGGACATTATCTAGGAACTGGAGTTTTTATACTTCACATAAATCAGAATATATTAGGTAAATCTATGCTTTGTAGAGAAAAAGAGTCAAAGAAATGAGAGAAAAACCTAATGACTATATCAGAACAGAGGCAGAACTTTATGGTTATTTCTGACAAGCTTATTTCTAGTTGGACTCTAGGGATGACTAAATAAGGTTTCTGAGAAATCTATGTGAATCCATATTTATAGCATCTACTTGTCATGGAAATTCTTGAGAAAGGAAACATAAAAACTGCTCTAGAGTCAGTGAACCACTTGAATGCACTAGAGATGTAACTGATGGCTCAAAGTATGTTGACTTACAAGCTTGTTGGTGGCAGGGCCTCTGTGTCAGAATTCCTGGCACACAGAGATGAGAATGCAATGGTGAATAGATTATTATAATATAAAACATATTTTCAGAGGATTGATCCCTGACTATTTTCAAGTGCTTTATTGCAGGAACTATACAAAACTAACAGTGTCTCCATGGAAAGCAATACTGTTTAAATAGCCGCCATGTGGGTGCTGGGTGCATAGACCTACTTGCAGACAGTACATTCATACACATAATAAAAAAAATAAAAAAGAATACTGTTTAAACATCATTTTTAATTGCATTTAACTTTAAATGTAAAGTTTAGTGAAGTCTGACATAACAATGTTTCTTATAGTGATAATTTATAATAAATATTGTTTTGTTGTAAGTTCAAGATAGTCTAGATATACTATGAAGGAAATACCATCAAGGTATCAATGCCTAAAAGTTAGCAAAATTTTGTTTCCAATCTATTTTTTGAATCAC
The DNA here is from genome assembly GCA_009823505.1 of Rhizomys pruinosus. Taxonomy (NCBI): domain Eukaryota; kingdom Metazoa; phylum Chordata; class Mammalia; order Rodentia; family Spalacidae; genus Rhizomys; species Rhizomys pruinosus. The sequence goes on from VZQC01008045.1 coordinate 1,645,510, forward strand.
CAGAACCCAAAAGAAAAATTCTACTCATTGAGGTTACAGAGTCTTACCCCTATTAGGTCTCATTTCAACAAAAGTTTCAGCATTTGAGACAGTGGAAAGGAAGCATGGAGAGAGATCCAAGTCTGTGAGTAACCCAAGTCTCATATAACCAAATTTTGGCATTTTTAATCAGAAAAATCTAAAACAAAATAGGGACTATGGATTTAGGCTTAGTGATATATCACTTACCTAGCATTTGCAAAGTTGTATCCTCACACACTTATACACACATACACACACACAAACCAGCAATACAAATAAAACATATGCACAAAAAGAAACTTGACTTTGGAAACAATTTGAAAAGAATGCAGTACAAACAATGAACCATAAGATAAATCAGAAGTCCAGAACAGGTGGTTATGAAGATTTAGCTACAAATATAAGAGAAAATGAATTCATCGTTCAAATTTTTCATTCATAGGAAACATCAGAGCCAGACATTGCATTTTTATAGATACTTTTCCAGAGAATAGAAAAAAAGGGAAAACATTTCATTGCATTTAGAATATTTATCAGAATACTGATAGCATAACTTGACAAGAACAATGTTAAAATATCATTGTAGACCAATGAATTAATGAATAAGCTAAGAAAATATAACAAAGCAAATCCAGGAATCTATTTAAGAAATAATACATAATGATGAAACTTAGTATCAAAGAATCAGCACAACTTGCAACATAGTAAATCTCCTTTAATACATTAAAAGAGGAAAATTGTATAATTATCTTAATTCATAAAAAATAGCCTGAGCTATAAATCAAAACACATTTATGAGGATAACTACTAACAAACTAACAATATAGAGGAACAATAGTCTAGTAAAAATTATGTTTAAAAAATTACAAAAGGTCAGACATAGGGGTTCACACCTTTAATCCCAGCTCTCAGGAGGCAGAGGCAGGAGGCTGAGGTGAATTTCTCTGAGATGGAAGCCAGCTGGGACTACAAGGAGACTATTTCAACAAAACAAAACAAAACAAAACAAAACAAAACAAAACACCCCAAATCACAAAAGCTCAGTGAAATGGTTCAGCACATGAAGATACTTGCTGCCAAGCCTGGTGACCTTTTCAGTCCATGGGAGTCACATGGTGGACAGAGACCCAGACTCCCACAAGTTGTCCTCTGACCTGCACACCTACACCACAGCAAGCATGCACCCATGCACACACACTAAGTAAATGTAATACTTTCTTTAAACTACGGAAAACTTCTTATGCGATAATAATTAAAATTTAGGAATAAGACAAGGATACCATTGATGGTTTTAATATAAAATGCCACTATAAGTACATTTGTTTTGATACTTGCCCCCAGCTGTTGGCACTGTTTGGGGAAGTTGTGGAATGTTTAGAAAGTGGGCCCACCAAGAGGAAGCGTGTCACTGGGGTAGGTCTTCAGTTTCCATAGCTTTGCCACCTTCCCCTTCTGATCTTCCTTCTGCTTCCTATTCCACTGAGATTTCAGGAGACCCAGATGCACTCTCTTTGCTGTCCTGGAGCCACCTGCCACCAAGCTTCCTGACATGGTGAACTCAAGCCTCCAGAAACCATAAGCCAAAGTAAATTCCCTCCTCCCTTAACTTGCCTGTCTGGTATTTGGTCACAGTGATAAAAAAGTAATCAATATACTATTGAGTGAACCTGGAGAGATGGCACAGTGGTTAAGAGCACTGGCCACTCTTTCAAAGGACCCAGGTTGGATTCCCAGCATCCACATGGCTGTTGACAAGCATCTGTAACTCCAGTTCCAGGAGAATCCAACACCTTCTTCTGACCTTCACAGGCCATTGCACAACATGGGTGCACTTACATATATGCAAGCAATATGCTCATACACATAAAAAGAAAAAAATATATATATATATACTATCTCATGTTCAATATTATACTGAAATTTCCGGGCTGTACTTTTAGAGAGAAAAAATATTAAACTAATATAAATTTTACAAAGGAAAGAAAATTGTCATATTTGCAAATCCTCCAAGCCTCTAAATGTGTTTCCAAAAATGTACACAAATTAAAAAGTTTAATCATGCTGTCATATAAATTTTGTAAGGCAAACTGAGCAACACTAATGTTATATTCCTCATGATCTGAAAACAACTGTGCTCTTATATTGTGAATCCCTTAACAGGTTCTAGAACTAAGCTACCATTTATTTTCAGAGTTAGGAATTTTTGATATATGGATGGAGGATATGTATGCACATTTTAGAGTAATAAAAGATCAAAGGAATGCGGAAAACACTAGTTTGTCATGACATTATGTCTAACCACAGTACTTATTTTATAGGAGTGCTTTTTAATATTTCTTATACAAGCCTGCTTGAGCTTCTGTCCAAAACTTTTCTAAAATATTACACAGTGCTTAAAAGGATCAGGCTGGTGTAAGCCTTTCGGGAAGCTTAACGAATGACCATACTTAATGCCCATACCAATTTGGCCAAGGGTCTTAAGAGATAACGTTGTTCTTTGTCCTCAGAGGTCAACTAAGTCCCAGGGGACTATGCATGGGGTAATCTCTTGAAATGCCCTGCAAATGTAAGTCACCAGTCTTCCTGTGCAGGGAGGTCTTGGAGATCCACTAATGGGACTTCAGCCAGTGTCCAGTCTATAAAGAAGAAAGTCTGCTCATGCTTCAAAAAGGGAAGCCTGGTCTAGCAAGACCTGACTTTGTCCTTGAGTGGAAGGGACTGGTGATTGAAAAGTAAAAAGGAGCCAGGGGCTCCCTCCCCACCCCCCAAAACCTGAGTGACACTTAAGGACCAAATCCTCAACTGACCTTGAGAAAACAAAAATCTTGGTTAATCTGGGCTAACTGTGTGGCTTTAAACATCCAAAAGGAAAGTATAATCAGAAATAAATAGTAAGTCCTGAGAAATTGTACTTTGGGTATAAAACTTGAGATCTTAGTAAAAAGACAATAATTAAAAAAAAAAAAAGAGCAGTTATTTTGCTTGTCTCACTGGCAAGTGCAGCTACCCTGTGGCTGCCACTGCTTTTGCCATTCTTCGAAGACGTGAGACACAGCTTTTCAACCTTCCAATATGGACTGAAGACTCATGTCTCTCCAAGAAACCTCCAAACCTTCAGTGCCAGATGGGGACTATTGAGACATCCAACTTGTGGACTGAGCTACTACTGGAGTTTCAGCCTCTTCAGAGTATAGACTGCCTTTGTTGGACTACCCAGGCTGTATCATGGGGACCAGTACAGGAAGATCAAGACAGGACGTGGTGCTTACTGGACCTCATTTGGTGACCATGGGAAGGAAAAACTCCAGTGTGGAGCACAAGGGCAGAACTGATGGAGGTTTGGGCTTGCCAAAGAGGAGATTTCAAACATAACATCTTTCAGCCTAATAAAGAAAAAAAATCATAAGCTGAAGATGCTAAAACCTTTGATACATGTGGCATGCATATGTGCATATTTTGGAGTGATCCTTTGTATGAAGGAATAACAACAACAACAACAGAAAGACTGCACCAAAGAACTGACTGAAACCATGAACTTCCGCATTGAGAATTTTGAGAGAGACTGAGAAAAAGATGAAAAACATGTTTGACAGAATGCATGAGCTCTGGTGGGGTGGAGGGCGCAGGGCACCGCTCTAGATTTGATTTGTAATTTTGTATGAAATGCACAGAGCTTCAATAAAAAAAATTACCTTTGGAAAAAATCAATATGCATCTCAATTAAATCATATAATAGCAAACAAGATTCAATTTTCACATTAAAAGTGGTAAGAATTAAGATAGCCTAGTAGGAAGGTAGAAATTTCACCCATAGAATTAAGTTCCAAAGAAAAATTCATGAAATCTGAACATATGGTCCATAAAAGAGCTGGAAATACAAGATATAAAAAAGAGACTGCACAGTCCACCTCACAAAGACCTAGTTATGCATGCATAGTCTCCTTCACAAAGTAGTTCACAGTTGATCAAAATAAACTATTCAATAAGAAAAATATTTTATAGCTTTACTTCATGGAAGAATTCTTAAATAAGATTTTAAAATATAACTCTTAAAAGAAAATGTTGATAAATGTGGCTACATTAATATTAATGTTTCATTTCAATAAAAAGTACATAGAAGAATAAAAGGAAATACTAAGATACGTAAAGAACCAAAATGTTCAGAAATAAAATCAAAATATGTACATTTACATGTACATTCATATGAAAAATTGAGACACTGTTTTTAAGTGTCTAGTCATGTAATGTTAAGTATTCTCATATTGTGCAGAAAATCTCACAGAACTGAGGCTCTATGCCCATTAGATAAAAAGCTCCAATTGTTCCTCTAACCATTTCTTAGAAACCACCGTCCTATTTTCTGTTTCTAGGAATTTGACTACTTTGGATCCTTATGAAAATGAAGTCCTGAATTTATCATGGTGTTCGGCTTTTAAAATTCAGGATATTATTCACAAGTTGATACATATAAAATGTGTCAGAATTTCCTGCTTGGGGTTTGGAGAGATGGATCCATTGGTATAGTACTTGTCTTGCAAGCCTATAGGCCTGAGCTCCACAGAACCCATATTAAAAAAGACCTAGCTATTGCGGTGCACATTTCTAATCCCAATGCCAGGAAAATAAAGAGTGATAGAACCCTGGAGCTCCTTGGCCAAGGTAGGTGGCACCTGAGGAACAACATTTGAGGTGGTCTTCTGGCCAGACTTTCCTTCCTTAGCAAGTTGGTAAACACACCACATTTTGTTTCTTCATTTATCTATTCTCAGGTAATAACCTTTTGTGAATAATGCTACAATGGACACGAATGTGCAAGTACCTCTTCTTAAAATATTATTTAAATATTATTTTAAAATATTTCTTTCACTTTATGTGTATGAATGTATTGCCTACGTGTGTGTAGGTCCACCCTGTGTTCTGCAATGCCCATGGAGGTTAGAAGAAAGGTTGTTAGCCACCACGTGGGTGTTGGGAATTGAACCCAAGGCTTCTGTGCTCTTAACTATTAAGCCATCTCTCCAGCCCCAAATATCTCTTTAAGATCTAGTTGTCAAGTGTTTTGGGTATACATCCATAAACAGAACTACATATATAGAGAGTAATCTTATATCAATTTTTTGATTTTTTATCTTTTAATAATATTTCACATTTTTATTGAATTTTTGAGATAGTCATACAATATAATTTGATAGTATTCAGATTCCTTCCCCTATCCACACCTCTCCTTATTGCTCCAACATAACTAATGTACTCCATTAGGTGTGTGTGTGTGCAAATATATATATATATATATTATATATTTATATATAATATATATTAATTATATATAATATAATATATATTTATATATAATATATATATATATATATATAATAAGGCTTATAGAGTCTAATTTATGTTTCCAAATATCTTGCAGTATGGGTCCATCCACCACAGCCTGGTTAACCTACCAAGAGTCCCATACCTGTGAGAGACTATCTGTCCCCCTTTCAGAAGATATCTGTTGCCACAGTTTCCTTAGGTGGGTTTGGAACTGATTACCCACTTCCTCCTGTCTATGCTGGGATTTTTTCTGGTTTGAGTTTCCATGGGACTTCTGCGTGCTGTCACTATTGCTTTGCGTTCATCTGAATAACTTAACAGCTTGTCTGGAAAACTGTTTCCTTGTGGTCATCTACTACCTTTCGCTCTTATGAACACTCTTCAGCCTCTTGTTCTCTGCGTTAGTCAGAATCTCTTGCATAAGAAAACTTGTCTGGTGAGAGTTGAAAGATACATTCATCTATGCGTATAGCAGTAAGTCATTAAGAGTCAGCTTAATACAGTAACTATTTGAGCTGGGTGTGGTGGTGCATGCCTTTGATCCTAGCACTCAGGAGGCAGAGGCAGGCAGATCTTGTGAGTTCAAGGCCAGCCTGTTCTACAGAGTGAGTTCCACGAAGCTGGGGCTACAGGGTGACCCTGTCTCAAAAAGAACAAAATAAATAAATAAATATTTGATAGAAAGCTAGTATTATGTTCTCCCCTGTGTTCTGTGACCAGCATTCAGATTGCTAAGACTGATACCACTGTCAGGTATGGACAGCATCCTATAAAACAGACCTTAAGTCCAATTGGACTGGTTATTTATTCCCATAATATTCAGGCCACTATTATACCAGTGGGCGTATCTTGCCAGGCCAGTTGTTATTATAATTCACAGGATTCACAGTTGACTAAGGCTGGTTGATTAATTTTTCCTTCTAGCCGCTTGCACAGCACCTTGCTATGTGAACAAATGTCTCCTGGGGAGGCAGACTGGATAAGAGTGAGACATCATGATAACTTCGGTTTAATTTATATTGGTCACAGTAGAGAGAAAAAGACAAATGGCACATGAAAAAATATCAATTGTGATGATGAAGGATAGTGTTTGAGATATTTTTGTATATTCTTTATTGAATTTTTGTGTATTTCATAAAAAAGCATCTTAATCACCTTCATACCCCCTCCCCCATCTGTGCTCTCCTGTAGCCCTCCTTGCTGGATTTCATGCATTCTGCCACTCGTGTTAAGGCCCATCAATTCAAGTTAGTGTGCCCAGACATCCCTCCCTGCAAGTTTATCCACTGGGGTCCAGTCACCCTCTCTACAGTGACTCACTTAAGATTTTCTTAAATATACTACTTTGTGTGTGAATGGAAAGACAGAAAACATTTTTAAAAAATACTCCCCCATTGCTTGTTCTAGTTAACTAGATATGGGTAAGTAAGTGCTTTTTGAGAAATTCTACTTGCTAGAGAAATTATATTCAAAATGTCTTTTAAAACATTTGGTAATGATAAAAACAGTGGACGTGTTAACAGAAAACTATTTCACAAAACTAGAATAGAAAAGCTAACATAAAAACCTTTAAGAAGTGAGTTTAAGAAAGGTGATGTAAATACTATGAAACCTTACAGGCATTGAACAAGTGTAAATGAGTTGAAATCACAGTTAGTATGTAAAAAGCTTTTTATTAAAATATATTTTTGAGTTGGGCTTATTTATACCAACTACACAGGGAGGCATCCACCTCATGAAGATGACAGCCCAAATGACTTTCCCATTTTTAAGAGAAAATGACAAGAGAAATCAACACTAAATTTTGTATTTCTATGCTAAATTATCCTTGCCATGTCATTTGCAATGTTTTTCATATTACAAAGCTAATTCTCAAATTTTGTAGTAAACACAGAATACTAGGGAATCCTGCATATCGTCTTACTAGATGAAAACTACATTTCCATCATGGAGAAGAACAAATACTGCATGCTTCAAGTCTTGCTGCTTCCTTGCATTAGGAAAATGTTATTGATGGTAACTGCTTAATAATCCAAGTCAGAGTATCTACTATGCTGAGAAAAATATAATTAAGGGGCAGGTAAATAGAAAGTTGCAGAATCAATAATAGATTGGAGTTCCAACTTTCGATTTCTTTTCAGGACAGAAGGATGCACTTTGTTTAATCTCTGGCACTGTATATTTCAATGCCTTCTTTCGGGAGGTCAAGATGGTATCCAACTCTCTATTTAAAGTCCTAAGGAACAGAATTGTATTCCTAGTAAATGAATATTTGGAACTGAAGAAATGGGTTTAAGGTATTCCGAAAATTTGTAAATAAAAATACAAATCCTTCAGTTAATCATTAGAAAATTCTATTGAACTCTTCAGGTACATGGAGTATGTATTGTTTTTTTAAAATATTCCAGATGATAGAAAAAGAAAAATTAATATTCATAACAAAATCCAAAAAAGAAAAACTACATGTCAAGTGCAGTATCATTACAAAACCTATAATAGATTAGAAAACAGAACTCACCTGCTTATTACAGGAATAGTTTGGTATTGTGGAGGATAATTAATTTTAGGAATGAAAGATTTAATTTTAAGAAGTCTCTTCACATCATTTACTTAATAATAGAAGAAAATGTTTAATCATCTTCTTACAGGTCAAAAAGTGATCTGATACATCTGGTAACAATTATTCCTTCTATCTTCTTATGACAGTTCTCGTAGGAGATACCCTTGAATTTATTTTTAAATATGTATAAAAAAAGCTATGGAAACACTAAAACAGTATTAACATGAAATTTGGGAAAAGGTAAAGGTCCACAGCACTTCCTCATTTATTCAGTTACAGGAAAATCTACAACAGTTGTCTGAAGAAGACACATTGGTGTGATACAGCTATCCAAAAAGCCTTATTCATCAGTATGTGAAGCCCAACCCCTGAGAGTTCCCTTAAATAGTGTGGTCAGGAGAGATGGCCTAGCGGTTAAGAGCGCCGACCGCTCTTGCAGAGGACCCGGGTTCGATCCCCAGCACCCACATGGCGGCTGAGAACCGTCTGAAGCTCCAATTCCAGGAGAACTCCAGTTCCAGGGGAATCCGAGACCCTCTTCTGAACTCCGAGGTGTTGCACGACACGGGTGCACAGACTTGTGTGCAGACAGTACATTCATACACATACAGAAATAAAATTAATAAAAATTAAAAAAAAATAGTGTGGTCAGTTGCACGGTGCTTTTGCTACCTATGAGAAGATGGGATTTGTACCATAGCTTGATATGCCCCAGTCCAGTCCATTCTCAATTGGAGCTTTGAATACTGAGATTCATCTTTTGACTACTTACTAGTTTCTGTTTCCTGTGGTAGGCAAGATGCTGTGTTGCTCTAAAACCTCTGCAACACCGCCACTAGGAAACAGCAGTGGCCCTCCTTATCTTCCATACTCTTTTCATTTATTCCCTAGTACTTGCATATTGAAATCTAAAGAAAAGATTTTGGAAAGATATAAATGATCAAAACAGATCCCAACAATCGTTCAAGAAACATTTGAAGATGCAAGTATTTCTTCAGAGTCAAAAGTTATCTTTGAAACAAATGGAAAGTTCTGTTTTAATTGGCATTCTTTGTCTTCCAGTACTTCTCGTGCATCCTTCTATACTCCTGATTGGTTGCGTTCTTCATGTGCCCATTTTTCTTACTGATCTGCAAGCACTCTTCTCCCGAGATTGCCCTGTTTAGGCACTCTGTGCTTCAACTACATCATTCTTGCTTTTCAAAACCCAAGCTTTTATTTATGACTTACAGCATTTTCAGCTGTGAGAATTTAAAACTTGAAATTTACATCTGTATCACACTCTCTTGATATTCTGAACATAAGAGCTGCAACTCTTCCATCTCCTCTTAGGAAACATTTCAGACTGCAGGGGAGAGAAAAGGAAATTTGGACCAAGGAAAGAAATGAACATTCCACAGCTTTATTCCATTCTTGTGCATTGATTAATTTTGCTACTTAAAAAAATTAAAGATTTATTTTGATTTTATTTATGTTTGTCTGCATGTATGCCACTTGTGTGTAGGTGCCTATACAGGTCAGAAGAGAAGGCTGGACCCCCTAGAGCTGGAGTTACAGGTGATTGTGAGCCACCTGGTGTGGGTACAGGGAGCCAAACTCTGGACCTCTGGAAGAGCAACAAGCATTCTTAACCACCGAGTCACATTTCCAGCCTTCTTAGTCAAACTCATACATGCATATAATAATGTATTATGGGGGCTGGAGAGATGGCCTAGCGGTTAAGAGCGCTGACTGCTCTTGCAGAGGACCCGGGTTCAATCCCCAGCATCCACATGGCTGCTGAGAACCGTCTTTAACTCCAATTCCAGGGGAATCCGATGCCCTCTTCTGACCTCGGTGGCATTGCACAACACGGGTGCACAAACCTACTTGCAGACAGTACATTCATACACATATGAAAATAAATTAAAAAATTTAAAAAATAATAAAAAATAATGTATTATGATTACTGAAGGGATATTCTTATACCCTTTCTTCTCTCTATCCTATGCCTACCAACACACCCCCATCTCTCCTAGTCCCTTTCTCAGATTCATAACATTCGTGTTTGATTGATAATCTGTTTAGTTTAGCCAGAACCACCTGTATGATCATGGAATTAGAACCATCCATTGGAGCCTGGTGGGCTCAGCAGAGCTACACAACTGAACTGTCCATTGGAGCCTGGTGGGCTCACCAGAGCTACACAACTGAGCCATCCATTGGAGCCCGGTGGGCTCACCAGAACTACACAACTGAACTGTCCATTGGAGCCTTGTGGGCTCACCAGAGCTACACAACTGAGCCATCCATTGGAGCCCGGTGGGCTCACCAGAGCTACACAACTGAACCATCCATCCGAGCCTGGTGGGCTCACCAGAGCTACACAACTGAACAATCCATTGGAGCCTGGTGGGCTCACCAGAGCTACACAACTGAACTGTCCATCGGAGCCTGGTGGCTTCAACAGCAGCTACACAACGGAACCATCCATTGGAGCCTAGTGGGCTCACCAGCAGCTACACAACTGAAGGCAATGACTTTCCCTCTCCTCGGAATGTATTAGTTTAGCAGTGAGAGGTAAGACCCCCTGAGCCCCTCCTACATCCATGGCTGATCTTACCCAGAAGGCAGCATTTTTCAATCCTTCTCCCTAAATTCCACTGGAAAACTCCTAGAAGTTATGAACATTTTCAGCAAGGTGGCAGGTTACAAAATCAACCTACAAAGTTGGCAACCCTTCTATATACCAATAACAAGAAATCTGAGAGAGCATTCATGAAAACTCTCCCATTCACAACAGCCCTAAAAATCCTAGCAATAAACCTAACCAAAGACATTAAAGATAGCCAGCAATGAAAAATTTAAATCTTTAAAGAAAGAGGTTGAGGAAACACTAGGAGATGGAAAGACCTCCTGTGTTCACATTCATGGATTGGTAGAATTAATATTGTGATAATAACCATCCTACCATAGTCAGTCTATAGATTCAATACAATGCCAGTCAAAATCCCTATAACATTCTTCACAGAGCAAAGAAAAAAACCATCTAAAAATTCATATGGAATTAGAAAAGACCTGGGATAGCCAAAGCAACCTTGCACAAAAAGAGCAATGCTGAGGGGCTGGGGTTACTATACCAGATCTCAAACTATATTACAGAGCTATAGCCATAAAACAGCATCTTACTGGCAACAAAACAAACACATAGATCAACAGAATATAATAGACCACCCAAACATGAGTGCATGCAATTTCAGCCACCCAGTATTTGACAAAAGTTCCCAAGAATACACATTGGAGAAAAGACAGCATCTTCAACAAATGGTGCTGCCAAAACTGGATCTATACCTATACAAGAATGAAATTAGACCTTTATCTTTCACCCTGGACAAAAGTCAGCTCCAAATGGATCAAAGTCCTCAATGTGAAACCTGAAACTCTGAAATTGTTAGAAGAAAGCATAAGCAGTATCCTTCAAGTTATAAGTGCAGAAAAGGACTTTCTAAGTTGGACGTCAGTTGCTCAGGTATTAAGGTCAACAATCAATAATCGGACTTCATTAAACTTAAAAGCTTCTGCACATCAAGAGAAACAACCAAAGAAGTGAAGAAGAAACCCACACAGTATATACACAGTGGCCTGTGGTTGCTGTCTCATGGGTCTCAAGAGGGCCTGGACATAGCCTTGACAAAAGGCCAGGCTGCTGGCCATGCCCTGGGGCAACACAGTCTATTCATATCTCTCGTCTGGAGCCTGATAGTTTAAGAAGGGAACAGAGAAGGCAAATTTTTCACAATCCTGTGACTGGAGGGGAATAGAGAAGAAACAATCTTTAATGTTGAAGAAACAATCTATAACCATGAGGAACAGATTGGATGGGATCACAGGAATCCAAGGCAGGCCCCTTAAAGGGGTACCCACTAGGGTCATTCTACCATTGACCCTTCAGAGAGCCTATAGCATCCTCCACTTGCCAGAAGACTTTTTTATGACAAACACAGGAGTATTCCATGGGCTAGAAGGTGTGTGGATATGTCCCAGCCATAGTTGTTCTTGTATTATTTCTTTTAAAGCCTCTAACTTGGCCTTCGGTAATGGCCATTGCTCCACCCAGACTAGCAGTCCAGGAGTCTACTGAATAACAGGTACCTGGGGGCAGTGGCCTTTAGAGTTGAGGGTGGACCCAAGGTATTTTGAGTGAGTCACCCCGGTAATTAGTAAAATGGGAAAGCTCACTATGGGGGGGATAGGCACTCGACTGCACTCCTTGGTATCTAGAATATCATCATAGAAGGCTCTGTGGTCAGTAGTGATATACATCTGAGCCTCTCCAAAAATATCTTGTCCTAAGAGATTAGCAGACATCTCCCCGGGCTCCATCAGTGTCCTGCCAGCACAGCCAGTCTTTCATTTCTTCTGATTTGGTATTGCCCCTGCCCCCAGGATTTGGGGTCCAGGTATCAGGGTCCAGTTATGGGGGACCTCCTCCTTTCTGAGGACCATTCTATCACCCCCCGTGTCAATCAGACAGTAGAACTTCTTTCCCTGTATAGTTATGTCCATTTTTGGCCTTAGCCCAGGAACTATAGGAACAGTCCAGTTGGCCACAGGGCACCAAACTGGACTTGCAGCCAAAAGGAAACCCTGGCTTTGTTCCATCGAAGGGCTCTGCTTCTCACCTCCTGAGGTAACGGGGCTGGAGGATGCCCCATACCTAGTTTAAAGGCTTCCCCTCTATATCAAACTTAGACCGACAGTCCCTCTGCCAATGGTATCCCTTACAGCAGGGAGGGCAGGGAGTGTTTGGGGCTTTGCCTGAATTTCCCTGATTCCCCGGATTAGGCTGGAGCCTACTTCCCTTTTCAGGACAGTTTCCCTTAAAATGTCCCATCTGGCCACACCCAAAAAGCATGGACCGCCTCCTGCTCCAGTAATTCTGGTGTACCGTCTTCCCCCAAACACGGTGGCAAAGGCTTGGGTCAAGGCTGAGGTCAGTGCTTCCGTCTGGGCCTGTAAAGTGCCGTCAATGACCTAGTTTGATGTGACTGTATTCCCACATCTTTGGAGGCAATTATCCATGAGGACATAGTTCTATCCTTGAGGCCTGCACATGCCAGTTTATGATCTCCCCTTATCCCCTCCCCCATCCCATACCAGAAGCTTAGTAAACTGATCCCTCAGCTGTGGGGGGGGGGGGGTGGTGGAGCTTTCATCACAGGCTCTACTCTACCCTGTCTATAAACTCCGGGAGGGATTCAGTTGTTTTTTGAGTAATCCCTATAATGGGGGCTTCTGTAGGCCCCTCATTCAGTTTTCTCCACACAGCCAGCCCAATGGCTTGAACCTGGTGGTGGTGGTGGCAATGGTGGCCTGATGAAGTCTGGTAGAATACTGATCAGCAGTGCCAGACAACATCCCAAATGAGTTGGGAATGGGAGGGTTAGCTGCTTGGTTCCTTTCTGCCTGGATGCGACATTCCTCTTTAAAAAGAGCACACCATTTTATGAATGCAGGACTGGATAGAACAGCCTTAGCAAGGTCCATGCAATCCTTGGTGGTGCACTGCTGATGGGCTAAATCCTGGAGCAGTGTCTCCACCCAGGGAGGATTGGGCCCATCCTCTGCCACTGCTCTCTTAGTCTCCTTAAGATCTTTGGCCTCCCAAGGGTACCAGACGGCAGGGCGGTTCCCACCTGGGTTTAAATTAACTGGGAACACCTCAACAAAATGCCCATGCCCGATGCCCCTGTTGAGTTCCCTATATGAGGGAGGCCCTACTCCTTTCCCCGACCCCAGGGGTGCACAAGTTCCTGAGCCCCCCTCAAGGGGGGGCAAGGGAGAGAGGCAGATATATGAGAATAGGAGTCCCATCCCCCAAGGCCTTCAGGGCACCAGCAGATCCCTCCTCAGGTCCTGAGGTCTCTGGAGGCCCTTTGTCCTTCCCTGACGAACTTGTTTTCATTTTCAAAGCCTGTCTTTTTTTTTTCCCCAAATTTGGCGAAGCTCTGAACAGCCTGGTCTCTGTTAGGGGAGGGCTAAGGGTTTAGGGCTGGCAGGTCTAAAACATGCCTTGAGTGCTGACATAGTGGGATAGAATCACAAGGGAGGATCAATTCCCAAATGAACCTCACTTTGTTGTGAAAGGCTCTCTATGCAGACCCAGGTATCATAGTCAAACAAATTAGTATTCCCGACCCAAGGAGCTAGATGTAAAACAGTCTCCCACACCTTCAGTCCATTGGAATCAGAGATTTCTTTTTTTTTTTAATTTATTTATTTTTATTTTATATGTATGAATGTATTGTCTGCATGCAAGAGATTTCTAAGCCTCTGCTTTTAAGCATATTTCTCAGCGAGATAAGCACTAGGTCTTTTGTCTTAGTATTTGCATTACCCATCTTTTCGGGTCTCCTTCACCTCGAAAACCGGTAAGCCCAACACTTCTTCGAGCCCCATATTGGACGCCAGGTGTGGGGGCCCTTCTCCAACCGAGCTCTGTCCCACAGGCCAGTCCTCAAGGGTTCCCCTCGATGGTGATTGGGGAAAGGTGGGTGCGCTGTCTGCCAGCCCCACAGCCTCCCACTCCCAGAGACAATCAGATGTGACAGAGAGCCTAGTCAAGCTGTGTCTCGTTTATTGCCAGCACTACAGCAGTTTATAAAGGCAAGAATCACAAAGAGATGTCCAGGGTGCAAAATGGGCAACCAATGATCTTAAGGGTCAAGGCAGAATGCAGGCTGCATTCCAAGCAGCTTAATGGCAAGCATGGGCTGATTACGAGCTGTCCAAGACTGAGGAAATAGCTAGGGCCAATTACAAAATTTTTTAAACAATTTTGACCACACCTATCTTGCTTCCTTCAGGTGCCATCTTTTCTAGGCAAGAGCTATTAATTTGTAAAGGCCCTTTACCCCATCAAAAGACATAGACTTGGAGAATGGATTAGAAAACAAAATCTTTCAATATGCTGTCTACAAGAAACCCATCTCACCCTCAAAGACAGACACCACCTTAGAGTGAAAGGATGGGAAAAAGAAAATTCCAAGTGAATGGTACCAAGAAACAAGCCAGAGTGGCTATTCTAATATCAGACAAAATAGATCTCAAAGTAAAAATAATCAGAAGAGACAAAGAGAGCCATTACATCCTTGTCAAAGGAACAATTAACTATGAAGACTTCACAATCCTAAATGTCTATGCACCAAACTCTGGTGCACCTAACTTTGTAAACACTACTCTGTAGGACTTCAAGACACAGAATAATCATAAAACACTAATAACGGGAGACTTCAACACCCCAATGAGCCCCTTGGACAAAAAATAAATATAGAGACATCAGAACTGAACAATACAATACATCAAATGGACCTCACAGACATCTACAGAATATTCCACCCAAACACCAGAAAAATACACTTTCTACTCAGCACCTCATGGAACACTCTCTAAAACTGACTACATACTGGGACACAAAAGAAATCTCAACAAATATAAAAGGATTGAAATTATTCCATGCATTCTATCAGACCACAGTGCAATAAATCTCAATATGAACACCAGAATGAGCCCAACTACCTACAAGAACACATGGAGACTAAACAACACAATCCTGAATAATGAATGGGTCAGGGAAGAAATAAAGAGTGAAATAAAAGTATTCATGGAAGTGAATGAAAAAGACAATTCAACACAACAAAACTTGTGGGATATATTAAAAGCAGTCTTGAGAGGAAAATTTATAGCCCTAAGTGCCCACATTTACAACAACAACAACAACAAGAAAACATAAAGGGAACAAATAAATGATCTAACACTGCAGCTAAAAGTACTCGAAAGACAATAACAAATGTAACCTAAACCCAAAAGACAGGAAGAAATCACAAAAATCAGAGCAGAAATCAATGAAATAGAAACAAAGAAAACAATACATAGAATCACCAAATCCAAAAGCTGGTTCTTTGAAAAGATAAACGAAATAGACTGACCTCTAGCCCAGTTAAAAAAAAAAAAAAAAAAAAAAAAAGAGAGAGAGAGAGAGCAACTCCAAATTCCAAATCAATAGTATTTGTGATGAAAGGGGAAACATCACAACAGACAAAGTAAAGATCCAGACAATCATATGGGAATACTTCAAAAAACCTATACTCCACTAAATTTGAAAAGTGAATAGAAATAGATGAATATTTGAAATCCAGTGAACCAACAAAGCTTAACCAAGAAAAGACTGACAGTTTAAACACACCGATAATATTTGAGGAAAATGAGGATGAAATAAAAAAAAAACCTCCCAACTAAAAAAATCCAGATGGATTCACAGCAAAATTCTATAAAACATTTAAAGAGGTCCTATAACCATTACTACTCAATCTGTTCAGAAGGATACAAACAGAGGGAATTCTCCCAAATTCCTTCTGTGAAGCCAGTATCACCCTAATACCAAAACCAGGCAAAGATACAACCAAAAAGGAAAGCTATAGATCCATCTCATTAATGAACATAGATGCAAAAATTCTCACCAAAATACTTGTGAATCACATACAGACCCACATCAAAAAGATCATGCATGATGACCAAGTTGGATTCATACCAGAGATGCAGGGATGATTCAACATACCTAAGTCAATAAATATCATAAAACACATAAATGGACTGAAAGACAAAAAACCACAATCATCTCAATTGATGCAGAAAAAGCCTTGGACAAGATGCAGCCTCCCTTCATGTTTAAAGTCCTAGAGGGAATCAGACTGAAGGGAACATTCCTTAACACGATCAAAGCCATATATATAGCAAACCCACTACCAACATCATCCTAAATGGAGAAAAATTGGAACCATATCTCTTAAAGGCAGGAACCCAGCAAGGCTGCCCATTATCACCACTCCTCTTTAACATAGTGCTTGAAATGCTTGCTAGGGCAATAAGACAAGAGAAGGAAATTAAAGGAGTACTAATTGGAAAAGAAGAAGGTAAGCTATCCCTTTTTCAGATGATATAATAATTTACCTAAAGGGATGCTAAAAACTCCACCAGAAAACTTCTAGAAATGATGACAAGTTTCAGTAAAGTGGCGGAATACAAAATTAACCTGGAAAAATCGTAGCCTTTCTTTACACCAACAATAAACAAGTGGAGAAGGAATATAAGAAGACCTTCCCACTCACAATAGCCTCAAAAATAATAAAATACCTGGGAACAAACATAACCAAAGATACCAACAATCTCTACAACAAAAATTTTAAATCCCTGAAGAAGGAGATTGAAACTGACATCAAAAGATGGAAACATCTCCCATGCTCATAGATTGGAAAAATTAATATAGTAAAAATGTCCATTTTACCCAAATTGATATCAGAATCAATGCAATCCCAATCAAAATACCAATGAGCTTCTACACAGACTTGGAAAAAAAATCCTTAAATTCATATGGAAAAACAAAAGACCCCAAATAGCTAAAGCAACCCCGAGTGAAAAATGCAGTACAGAGGGGATTACTCTACCAGACTTCATGTTATATTACAGGGCCATAGTCATAAAGACAGCCTTGTACTGGCACAAAAAACAGACTCGTTGACCAGTGGAATAAAATTGAAGATCCAAACTTGAGCTCATAAATTTCAGCCACCTCATATTTGACAAAGGGGTAAAAAAATCCTCAATGGAGGAAGGATAGCATCTTCAGCAAATGGTGCTGGCAAAATTGGATCACCATTTGTAGAAGAACAAAATTAATCCTCTACCTCTCACGCTGTGAAAAACAACTCCAAGTGGATCAAAGATCTCAATGTAAACCCTGAAACCCTGAAGGTGATAGAAGAAAAAGTTGGTAACAACCTACAAGACATAGGTGTAGGAAAAGACTTTCTAATTCAGACAGCAGCTGAACAGGAAATAAGGTCAACAGTAGACAAATGGGACCTCATCAAACTCAAAAGCTTCTCTACAGTAAAAGAAACAATCAAGGAAGTGAAGAGAAAACCCGTAGAGTGAGAGGAAATCTTCACCAGTGATTCATCTGACAGACCATTAACGTCAAGAATATACAGACTACTCAAAAAACAAAGAAGTAAGAAAACAAATGACCTACTCAAAAGGTGGAGTAAAGAGCTGAAGAGACTTCACCAGTGAGGAAGATTGCTGAGTCACATCTTAAAAAGTGTTCAACATCATTAATAATTAAGGAAATGGAAAGTAAAACCACTCAGATATCATCTCACTCTGATACAACTGCTAAGATCAAGAACACAAAAGACACCAAATGCTGGAGAGGTTGTGGGGAAAGGGAAACACTTATCCACTGCTGGTGGCAATGTAAACTTGTACAACCATTATGGAAAGCAGTATGGAGAACCCTTAAAAGGCTCAAAATGAGCCTACCACCTGACCCAGCCATACCACTCCTGGGTTTATACCCACAGGACTCATCCTACTGCAAAGATACATGCACATCTATGTTTATTGCAGCTCTCTTCACAATAGCAAAGAGCTGGAACCAACCCAAATGCACCTCAACTGAAGAGTGGATACCAAAAATGCGGTACATCTACACAATGGAGTACTACTCAGCAGTAAAGAAAGATGACATCATGAACTTTGCAGGTAAATGGATGGAACTTGAAGCCATTATGCTAACTGAAGTAACAGAGTCCCAGAAAAACAAGCAGCAAATGGTCTCTCTCATTTGTGGATACTAACACCAAATCCCCAGATGAAACAGAAGCTGAACAACATTATTGTTATATTTCTGTTTATCTGAAAGCAACTACCTTGTTATAATGAAAGTCTCTTAATGGGCTCTAGAATTGATCCACCACTTACTTTCAGACTCTGTAATTACTGTATATGAGTAGAAAGTATGTATTCATATTTTAGAGTAATATAAAATTAAAGGAGGAAAATGTGAATTCCTAAACATAAAAAAGACTGAGAGAAAGATGCAGGAGAGTTATGGCAGAGTGCATGATCTGGGGTGGGGGGAAGTGAAAGGGGAATATGTGTAAACTGAACTGAGAAATGATGTCTGAAATACACAAAACATCAATAAAAGCATTATAAAAAAACACAGAGGAAAAAATTAGGTTAAAAAAAGAGTAGGAGAAACAGATGATCATGACTGAATGATAAAGTTGAAGAAGGGGAGGACTCCTCAAGCAAAGATTATGAAAAAAAATTAAACACACAGGGATGGAAAAATGCAGGTGGGACACCACGAAAAGAACATATCTACACATCATAGGCATACAAGAAGAAAAAGAATCTCAGGCCAATGGCATTTACCAGATCTTCAAGAGGATTATAGAAGAAAACTTCCCTAAATTAAGGAAAGACATAACTATACAGATTCATGAAGCACAGACAACACCAATTAGACATGACCACACCAGAAACTCCCTTTGCAATATCATAGTAAAAACACTAAATTTACAGAACAAAGAGAGAATAGTGAAAGCTGCAGAAGGAAAAACAAGGAAAGCTCATGAGAATTACAGCTGACTTTTTGTTGTAAACTATGAAAGCCAGAAGAACCTGGACCTTGAGATCATACAATTTCAGCCACCTCGTATTTGACAAAAGGGTATGCCTATGATGTGTAGATTTGTTCTTAGTTCTAAACGACCATGTATGCCAACCAGAAATACTTTACCTGGCAAACCTATCTATCACAGTCAAAGGGGAATGGGAAATTTTCCATGACATGAACAGGCTTAAAGAATCCATGTCCATCAAACCAATTCTACAGAGAATATTCAAAGCAATAAAAAGGACCAAAGATAAGAATGACTGTACTGAAGGAAACAGAGGAAGATATAATTATGGAAGAGAATATAATTATGGACATACAAAATAGGACCAAAACCACAAACCAATGAAATTGAACGTAAACAATTAACATCTTTCAACAATAATTCTAGCTGTCAATGGCTCCAACTCCCCAGTCAAAAGACACAGGCTAGTGGAATGGACTAAGAAAGAAAATTTACCTTTTTGTTGTCTTCAAGAAAATCATCTCACCTGCAAAGATAGATATCTACTTTATGGTGAAATTATGGGAGAAAAAATATGTCAAGAAAATGAAGCTGGGCGTGGTGGTGCACGACTTTAATCCTAGCACTTAGGAGGCAGTGGCAGGTGGATCTTTGTGAGTTCAAGGCCAGCCTGGTCTACAGAGTGAGTTCCAGGACAGCTGGGGCTACAGGGAGACCCTGTCTCGAAAAGACCAAAAAAAAAAAAAAAAGAAAGAAAGAAAATGGTACCAACAAGTAAACAATTTAATATCTGAAAAATAGACTTCAATTTTAAAACTGATCAGAAGAGATAGAGGATTACTTCATTCTAATCAAAGGAACAATTGACCCAGAAGATATTACAATCATGAACATATATGCATCAAATTCTGGTGCACCCAATTTCATAAAAAAGTACTACAGGATTATAAAACACAGATTAACCCCAACATAGTAATATTAGGTGGCTTTCATACCCCACTATCTCCAATAGACAACTCAACTGGATGAACAACAGAGAGACATCTGAATTCAATTCATCTTACATCAAATGGAACTAACAGACCTCTACAAAATATTCCACTCAAACATCAAAGAATACACTTTTTAAAAATTATTTTTATTTTACATGTATATTTAAAAACTTATACTCTAGGGGCTTGAGAGATGGCTCAGCGGTTAAGAGCACTGGCTTCCAGAGGACCCAGGTTTGATTTCCAGACCCACATGGAGGCTAACAACCATCTGTAGCTCCAGTTCCAGGGGCTCTGATACCCTCTTCTGACCTCCATGGTCATTGCATGACATGGGTGCACCTACCTACATCCAGGCAATATATACATACACATAAAATGAAACAATAAATAATATTAATATTAAAACTTAACAAATAAGGTGCCAAGAACACAGACTGCAGGAAAGACATCTTCAACAAATGGTGCTGGCAAAACTGGATCTCCACCTATACAAGAATGAAATTGGACCATTATCTTACACCCTTCACAAAAGTCAACTCCAAATGAATCAAAGACCTCAATATAAAACCTGAAATTCTGAAACTGCTAGAAGAAAACATAGGTACTATACTACAAGGTGTAAGTAGGACTTTCTAAATTGGACATCAATTGCTCAAACATTAATGTTATCAACAAGTGGGACCTCATTAAACTTAAAAGCTCCTGTACCGCAAAAGAATCAACCAAAGAAGTGAAGAGGAAACCCACTGAGTGGGAGAAAATCTTCATTTGCTACACATACAACAGGGTACTAATATCCAGAATACACAAAGAAGTCAAAAATACAAAGAAATAAGTCAATAAAATACCCAAATGAAAAGATGAGCTATGGATCCAGAGAGTTCTAAAAGAAAGAAATAAAAAGGGCTAAGAAACACCTTAAAAATGCTCAACACCCTTAGTAGTTAGAGAAATGCAGATAAAAACCACTTTAAGATTTCATCTTACCCAAGTCAGACTGGCTAAGATCAGAACAAAAGTCACCAAATACTGGTGAGGATATGGAGAGAGGGGAGATGGTGAGGATGCAAAGTCGTGCAATCGGTACGGAGAGCAGTGTGCAGAACTCTTAAAAAATTAGAAAATGAATCTACCATATGATCCACTTACACCACTCCTTGGCATATACCCAAAGGACTCATCCTACTGTAGAGATACCTGTACTATCATTTATGGTTGCTCTTTTTACAATAGCAAAGAAGTAGAAACAACCTAAATGTCCCTCAACTGATGAATGGATAGTTTAAAATGAAGTGTATTTACACAATGAAGTTCTTCTCAGCAATAAGGAAAGATGAACTTTTGCAGGTAAATAGATGGTACTAGAAACTCTTATACTAAGTGAAATAACACAGACTCGGAAAAGCAAGCAATGTCTCTTCTTCTTCATTTGCAAATTGTAGAACAAAATCCTTATATGTGAGCGTATATTCTGATGTAACAGCAGGATTCAGGAAAATGGAAAGGAAGTGGGAAGGGAGCACAAAAGTGGGGAAAGTATGGAACAGATGTTACCAAGGGATAATTGGGGAAAATGAGAATATTCAACTGGGAAAAGAGAAGGGAAGGACACACAAGTGACCCTGGGTATAAAAGGGAAGAAGGAATTCCAGTGAGATAATGAGAGACAAGTATTATCAAGGAAAAAAAATGGGGAAAATGAGAAGAGCTAAAATGGAGAGGGAGACAAAGGAGGGTAGACAGGGCAGAAAGAGGAGAGATAAGTAAACCTTAGATAGACTAAAAAGCCCATATGGAACTGCATTAACTCAAAACTGCCTGAAGAATACACAAACAATATCTGAACATCATTGCATGTGTTTATCTGAAGGCTATATAACAGGGAACCCAGCACTAGACTGACCTGGAGGCCTTCTCCATGAAGCCTAGTTCTCATAATTCTGGAAGATACCAGGCAAGCTGCTAAAAGAAAATTAATCAATGACCCAGCCCATCTCTGAAGCCTAACAACCACAATGACTGCCATGGAAAATGATCTCTGCTGGTGCAGTGGGAGCACTGTTATCTAGGTGGTAATCAACGGGAGGGAACTCATGGATAGCACTGTATATATAGCAAATACACATAACTGGAGAAGTCTTCGATCCAAGGCTTCTTCGATCCTACACTTAAGGCTTATGGAACATAGTGAATCAGGGATTAGAGAAAATACTATTACATCCCTCAAGTCTCATCAGCAAAGTGCCCTCATACAACATGTACTGGATAACTTTAGTGTCAACTTGACACCTGGGTTGAGGGAGCCTCAGTTGGGGAATTGGCTCCATTGGATTGGCCTGTGGCCACATCTGTGGAGTATTGTCTTGATGGTTGAGCAGTTTGGGAGGGCCTGGCCCACAATGAGTGGTGCCACCCTGGGCAGGTTGTTGTGTACAGTATAAGAGGGCAGGCTCAGAATGGGCCAGGGGAGCAAGCCAGTGAACAGCATTCCTCCATGGCCTGTGCTTCAGCTCCTGCCTCCAGGTTCCTGCCCTGAGTTCCTGCCTTGGGCTCCTTGAGTGATGAACTGTGACCCAGGAGATGTGAGCTGAATAAACCCTTTCCTCTCCAAGTTGGTGTTGTTCAGAATGTTTTGTCACAGCAATGGAAGACAAACTACAACAGAAATTGGTACCAGAAGAGTGGGGTATTGCTGTGACAGACCTGACCTTGGAGTTTGGGGGAAGGATTGTGGAGGCGTTTGGAACTTTGGGCTGGGAAGATCACTGAATGCCTAAAGATCATGGCTGTGGAACTTGGAGCAGTTTTGCTGAAAGCATTGTAGAAGATGGAGGCCTGGCTTGTGAAGTTTCTAGTTTCAAGGGGAACAGAGATCATCAGGACTGTGTATCTGTGGGTACTGGTCAGCTGGGGCTGAAGAATCAGCTGTAAGTAACAAGAGACCAGAACATGAAGTGAAAGCTTTGTTGTACTGGGACAATTTATGCGGGTTAGCTGGGGCTGAAAAATCAGCTGTTAAGTAACAAGAGACCAGCATCACTTTGGTGAAATCTGGGAAAATTTCTTCAGGCTCAGCACACAGAAGCTGTGTTCCAGAAGGGGCCCGAGCCTCCATCTCAAGCCAGAAGCAGGACTTGGTAGTATGTGTCTCCTATATGGTTCTGGTGTTGAAATTTGAGGGGGTCACAGAGAGCAGCTGAGGCTGGGCACTGTGAGAGGAAGTACACCTCGGTTGCAGTGAAGACCCCAGGATTGCAGGGGTCATGGAGAGAAGCTGAGGCTTTGCACCAGGAGAGGTCAGAAGAGACCATTGGTGAAGGTGCTGCCTCAGTTTCAGTGGCGACCCCAGCTTTTTGGAGATGCCATGATCATGGGATGGCCACCAAGAGCAGCAGCAGGTGTGAAATGGAGTTGGCCTGGGCCTGTGAGATGAGCTGTGTGTGCCACGGATGGCAGAGTCAGAGAGGGGGAGCTGCCGAAACCCTTTGGAGCCCAGAAGATCGTGAGTGAATCCCAAGTGTCCAGCCTTGAGCTACTTTGCTGGACTTAGGTTTTGTTTGAGTGTGCCTGATTCTTCCCTTTGAAATAAGACAGTACTTGTTTTGGATTTTACAGCAGCCCACAGTTAAGAGACTTTTAAAAGACTGTGAACTTTTAAGTGTTTGGACATTTTAAGGACTGTGGGGCTTTTAAGGTTGTACTGTCTTAGGTTGTGGTTAATGTTAACATCATACTTTGGGGATAAGAACTGGAAAGGTGGTGGTTTAATACTGACGTGTTTTTTTTTTTCTTTTCTTTTTTTTTCATTCTTCAGCCATCAGATTACCAAAGATCTATGTTTCATTTCTCAGGGGCCATTACATGGCTAAGTCCTTTGAGACCCCTGACCTTGATACCGTGAATATGTCCTGTTCCTACTCTCATTCCAATTACCTCAATTTCTCTCTGGCAATTGAAGAACCACCCTCCCCCTGCCCCCAAGGTGAGGTGGTTCCAAAGTAAGAAAAAGTTCCTGTCAGTCTGCCCTTACAGTGAACGCACATAATTCTGTATTGCCCACCAAGATTACAGACCCAACAGTGATGTGTTTTGTATGTCAAGTTGACAAGGGGTCAACTGTGCTAGATAGCTTTAGTGTCAACTTGACACACCTGGGTTGAGGTCAATTGGGGAATTGGCTCCTTTGGATTGGCCTGTGGCCACATCTGTGGAGTATTGTCTTGATGGTCGAGCAGTGTGGGAGGGCCCAGCCCACAATGAGTGGTGCCACCCTGGGCAGGTTATTGTGTACAGTATAAGAGGGCAGGCTGAGCATGGGCCAGGGGAGCAAGCCAGTGAACAGCATTCCTCCATGGCCTGTGCTTCAGCTCCTGCCTCCAGGTTCCTGTCCTGAGTTCCTGCCTTGGGTTCCCTGAGTGATGAACTGTGACCCAGGAGATGTGAGCTGAATAAACCCTTTCCTCCCCAAGTTGGTGTTGGTCAGAATGTTTTGTCACAGCAATGGAAAACAAACTACAACACAACAGAGTGTGATACACACAGAAAGCCATTAACTAGCTAACTGTTAAAGAATAAGAGGCTATATTGGACTCCTATATTAAACCCCACCCACCCACAGCTCAGGGACCATCGGGCAGGTGGACATGTGGCTCCTGTGCTTGGGTATGCCCCCCCAACACCTGGCTTGGGGCACAGGGGACTGGTGGTCAGCGCAACCATGAGGTGGTTGCCCCCGCATACTTTGCTGTGTCCTCTAGTGCACCTTTCTTGCCAGGGTCTTGACCTATAAGCAGCTACTGCTCCATGACCTTATGGTCTTCCAGCCATCACCCTCATCCAGGTGACAAGCTGGGTGCAGGCAGGAAAGGCTTTGGCAATTAAGAAAGAAAATGGTTGAAGGGCCAAGATGGCTGTAGCAGCTCTGAGCAAAACTCCCCACCCAGTAAGATGCCTCACCACTGGCTCTCCCTGGCCAAGGAGGAAGATGTGAAGGCCACAGTCAACAGAAAAAAATAGCCAACCAGAACCTTGATTATGAACAACAACAACAACAACAACAACATCATGTGATCTGTCTGTCTCCTTGAGTGAAAGTGGAAGGTGGTCTTCCCCAGTACATGTCCCTCAAGTGAGAAATTTAAGCGAACAAGTAACTGTAGCCTTTGTTTGCCAAGCTAAAGCCAAAACACATTATCTTAAGCACAAGTATAATTGTTGGACAGAGCAACAGAGATGGGAAAATAATAGGAATCAGGGTCATTAAAATAATGACCCCCTCTTGGGAGCCTGGAACTGTGTTTGTCTCCCATTAACCTAAAGCTGGCGACCCTTCCCATGAACCTGAGCTGTGTTAGGGTTTTGTTACCCTGGATCCATGGTTTTCTCTCATGAGCCTGGAGCTATTCCCCTCTCATAAGCTGGAGCTTTGCCTGTCTTTCAGTAAATCAGAGCTGTGGTCCTCTCAACTCACCCCCTCATGTGAGCATCAGATTGCCATTGCATCCACTGAACCTGGAGCTGTGGTCCCATCCTGTAATCCTATACTTGACATTCCCTCCTGGGACCCTGAAATGGGGAGGGCTCCTGTGAGCTGGAGCTTTGGTCCCCTCCTCCGCACTTTTAGCTATGCTTCAATCCAATGAGCTGGAGCTGTGATCCTCTTCTGTGAGTCAGAACTGTGATACCCCTTCTGTGAGCTGGAGATGTGGTCCCCTATGAGCCAGAGTTGTGTTCCCTTCCCATGAGCTGGAGCTGTGGTCCTCTTATGTGAGCTGGAGATGTGGTCTCCTACGAGCCCAAGTTGTGGTCCCTTCTTGCCAGGTGGAGCTGTGGTCACTTCTTGTGAGTTGGAGCTTGGTCCTCTCCCATGAGCCAGAATTGAGGTCCCCTCCCATGTACCCAGAGTTGTGGTTTCCTCCCATGAACCCAGAACTAATGGTTCTCTCCAGTGGGCTGGAGCTGTGGTCCCCTCCCACGAACCTTGAGCTATGATCCCTTACTATGAGCCTGAAGCTGAGGTCCCTTCTTATAACCTAGAGCTATGGTCCACTTCATGAACAGAAGCCGTCTTCCCCTCTTGTGAGCTGGAGTGTGGCTCACACTCCCTCTCCAGCTTGCGAGCAGGAACTATGGTCCCACCCTGGGAGCTAACGTAGTAATCCCACCCTGGGAGCTACCGCAGTAGTCCCTTGTTGGGAGCTGGAGCTGTGTCATATTTAGTGAACCTGGAGCTGTGGTCTTGTTACTGAACCTGGAGCTGTGGTTCCCTCTTCTGAGCTGTAGCCATAGTCCCCTCCCATGAGCTAGAGCTGTGGTCCTATTCTGGGAATTGGAGTGATGCTTCCCCCCACCCCTCCACCCCCATCCCTACCCAAACTCGAGTTATGGTCTCCTTCCATGAGCTTGAGCTGTGGTCCCTTCCGTGCCCTCCTGTAAGCTGGAGCTATGGTCCTCTCATGTGAATCAGGAGCTATGGTTCCCTTATGAGCTGGAGCTCAGGTCCCCTCACGTGAACCTGTGAGCCACAGTTCCACATCCCTCTGATGGAGCAGAATAGAGCATGGAGGACTTCCTGATGTTGGCCAGCAGTTTAAGTCATCTCTGATTGATTACATTCCCCACCACCCCTTCCTGTGAGGTTCCAGTTTGTGCGAGGCAAAGGCTTTACTTCTTATGCTAGGGAAAAGGGAAGCCTCTGTCTAGACCTTGATATTGGACCTCTCTTGTTACCAGGCACCAAGAGGCTTTCCACTATTTTTCTAATACTTTTCCACAGCCTTAGTATGCCTTCACCTATGCCCTAATTTAACTTCTATAGATAAAAATCACAGTCTGGGAAGTTAAAAAAAAAAAAAGAAATAGAAAGTACTGTAATAGCTTAAAAAAATAGAAAGTACTGTAATAACTAGACTAAAAATATATAGTGAAATTTTAGAATATAAATTTGAGATTCTATATGTCTATAACTTTTCAATATTGTTTACTGAAAGCACTGTACTATTAAGGTTCAACAATAATGTGAAATTTGTCACTGTTCTTACAATATGATTTTACCACTCCTTTTCCAAATTCCCCACCTATACAAAGTCTTTCAATGTAATCATGTTACATTTAAAGAAAGCAATGTTAATGAAATATTTTTAAATAAAAAAGACTGATAAATTAAGGGAAACACCTCTGATCAGGTTAATTTCCCCTAAAACTAAAGCTACTGACACTATCTCTTAGGAGATCTAAACATTAAAAAAAAACCAAATATTTATATTTCTCAATTGAGAAATTCCATGCAAAATAAACTATACTTCTATTTATTTCCTTTCATTTTCCTGCCTTTATCTTCTAACTTTAGTGTTTTTAACCATAAAGGAGAAAGTCATTTTCATAGTGAGACTTGGTTATTCTAATTTGCTTCTAGGGTCATGGGGAGGGAATTGGTTCTGATAGATGACTCCTCTTTCTACAGAACTCAAAAAGTAAAGTATTACACAATGGTTAAAGGAGTTAAATATACT
The DNA here is from genome assembly GCA_009823505.1 of Rhizomys pruinosus. NCBI lineage: Eukaryota > Metazoa > Chordata > Mammalia > Rodentia > Spalacidae > Rhizomys > Rhizomys pruinosus. The sequence continues at coordinate 1,673,387 of VZQC01008045.1, forward strand.
TGAATGTCTAGATGAATAAATATATTAATATAAAATAGAATTCTCTAATTTAAGAAAATGAAGAGGTAAAATAGGAGGAGTATGAAGAGGAAGCAAGTGGAAGGAAGGAAGGAAGGAAGGAAGGAAGGACAGGGAAAGAAAAATAAAGAATGGGAAAAAACATGCCAAAACACTGTGTCTGTAACAGAGCTGCTATCATCTCCTGGAAGAGACTAGAGACTTCGTTTTACATGCCATTGCTTTCTGTCTTATATCTCAGTAGAGACATGGTAAGTATCCAATGAATATATGTTATTTGTTGGAAATAATTAGCTTGAGAATATAAAAGATGTATGAAAGAGTTTTTGTTTTCTTTTAGAAAAATCAAGCTAAGCAAGAAATATAGGTCTCAAGCTACATAAAGAAAAGAATGTATTTTTTTATAAAGATTCACAAGCTCTGCAACAGAAGAGGGTCATAACTTTCCTATGAGACGGTTCGACTTGATGCTGTGTATCAGCCCATCGGTGCTCTGACTAAGCTCAGGAATCCATTGGTCAGACAAGTGGGAGAAAATCACCAGGAGCTGGAACAATTGATCAAAGCAATGGCATTCATGAGTCAGAGCATTCTGCTCTTCTTCCTCACTAATGGTTCATCGTCTTCCAGGAATAACAATTGTTTTGCCATCCATTACTTTCAAAATTAAGTGCTCATAGAATTTACTGTGCCAAAAATGACTCAAAAATATAATGGGGACATAAAATTCTAATCTAGTCAAGAGCCGACTATGTAGATTAATACCTCAATGGCTTAAAAATCAGGAGACTGTCCTTGGGAAAAGATTCAGAAAAATTCAGATGTATGAATAATGAAGATTAGACCACATCTCATCAGTGAGAAATGTTTTCCTTGTTTTCAAATTAATTATGCTTTATCTAAAACCTAGGTCAAAGAAATGGTTTTAGCATGTAACCACTATGAAGTAATTACTTGAAAAAATATATGAACACATCTTTTGTGATAAGCATAGATGCTAGGAAAAAATAAAAATTGGGCTAGAGATGGCTCAGTGATTAGGAGCACTGACTGCCCCTTCAGAGGACTGAGGTTCAGTTCCCAGTAGATGAACTTCCACCGAGGAACATCTGGAGACACTAACTTGAAACAATAGGCCTTAACACAAATTACAGAATGTATGAATTCCAGTGGGCAGGGGCATCTCTGGGAGGTGCCAGTGGGAAATGTAGTAGAAAGTCGATTGAGACTGCTTGAGATGCTCTGTATGAAATGCAGAAAAACATCCACAACAATTTATAGGAAAAGAAATACAAAATATAAATTCTTTTTTCGAATTGATTTATTTTATTTTTATTTTATGGGTATGAGTACCTGCATGTATGTAAATGTGCTCGTGTCATGCAATGCCTGCAGAGGACAGAAGAGGGCATCAGATCCCCTGAAACTGGAGTTATAGATGGTTGTTGTTAGCTGCCATGTGAGTGCTGGGATTCAAGACTTCTGCAAGAACAACTAGTGCTCTTAACCACTGAGTCATCTCTCCAGCCCCCTAAAATATATATTATATAGGGCTGGAGAGATGGCCTAGTGGTTAAGAGCACCGACTGCTCTTGCAGAGGACCCAGGTTCAATCCCCAGGACCCACATGGCGGCTGAGAACCATCTGTAACTCCAATTCCAGGAGAACTCCAGTTCCAGGGGAATCTGACACCCTCTTCTGACCTCAGTGGCATTGCACAACATGGGTGCACAAACCTACATGCAGACAGTACACTCATACACATAAATAAATAATATATATATATATATTATATAATTCTCTGTATTCTAAAATAAGAGAGGAGAAAGTAAATAGTGAGGTTATTGCAAAAGGAGGAATTTAATTCCAGATTGAAATCCAGAGTTTGAAACATTTGGGCACAAATTGAAAACAAGTGTATTAATATCTATGTGTCTCAGAAATGTGTTGGATTTAATTAAACATTTATGTATGAAAAATAACTGAGGCCCATTCTTGGCCAGAAGGGATTAGACAGAATAAGCAAATATTAGTAGTCATTAAAATATCATCACTAACAGGTAGCAGACCAGACTATGATTCTAGATCATTTTGTTCTATTTTAGTTAGCAGAAGAAAAGTGAAAGTCACCTTAATACACAGCTCAAAGGTACAAATTGCTAATAGGCCAATTTATTCTTTATGTTGAAACTACTCTTGTCCTTGTAGCTATAGTAATATCCTCAGAGTATTTTTTTCAGTTCTTCTCTAAGTAAAAACACATTTATGTTTTGACTTTTGTTTTGAGATAGCCAAAAATTTGATTTATTGCTCTTGGTCCTTGAGCAGTATCTTGAGTGTCAGATAATGTGAGGCACACTGACTGATCTTTGACCTCACTGTCAACCTGGTTCCAGTCAATATTAAGTACAGATGGAGGGTTTGTAATGAACAGTGGAACACAAAGGCAGCTATTTTGTTCCCTTGCCCCTTGACTCTTCACATTGAGAGTGCCAGCAGATAAGTAGTAGAGCACAGATATGCTGCTTAATATGCACAGGCTTCTCTTGTTGGCTCTACCGAGTCTTTGCTGAATCAAGCAAAAATGAAGCGCTTAAGAGATAAAAAGTATTCATGCTCGAGTTTGTCTATGCAGATGGGTGCCATTCTCTCATAAAAATTATCCTTTTTTGAAAGAGAATTAGCTCCTTTCAATGATGAAAGGAAGTTTTGTCAACAAGATTTCAAGCAATTATGCTTAAATCTAGAGATCTGAAGTGGAATTACACATTAGAGATAACAGAATTCGACTTTACTGACTCTGTCTCTGAAGTTTGAAGAACACCTCCTGTCCTAGTTTGTCCTCCATTGCTGTGACAAAACACTCTGACTGACACCAACTTGGGGAGGAAAGGGTTTATTCAGCTTACATCTCCTGGGTCACAGTTCATCACTTAGGGAGCCCAAGGCGGGAACTCAGGGCAGGAGCCTGGAGGCAGGAGCTGAAGCACAGGCCATGGAGAAATGCTGTTCACTGTCTTGCTCCCCTGGCTCATGCCCAGCCTGCCTTCTTAAATTGTACACAACAACCTGCCCAGGGTGGCAGCACTCATTGTAGGCTGGGCCCTCCCACACTGCTCGACAATCAAGACAATACTCCACAGATGTGGCCACAGGCCAGTCCAATGGAGCCAATTCACCAATTGAGGCTCCCTCAACCCAGGTGTGTCAAGTTGACACTAAAGCTATCCAGCACACCTCCTTCCTGAATATAAGCTCAGCCCTACCTTGAACTTTATTTGTGAGCATGTGCCTCCATAATCAATGGACTTTCAGAGACCATATTTTGAGCTTTGGTACCATAAACATGCTTTTACTATTCTTTCTACAGTTATTCTAGAGATTCCAGTATGTGTATTAGACTTATCTAATTAGGAAATATTAACTTTCATATTTCCTTAATATTATGTATATTCCCCAAACTTTAATCTATTTCCTTTAGTGGTATATTAGGCTACTATCCTCCATCATTTATTCCCCTTGTGATAGAAATATACACCTTAACCTTTGGCACATGATGTCAGAGTACTCCCACTAGATCAAGCAGAATATACTTTTTTGCTTTATTATTCTTCAGCCCAAATCAAACAGTGTGCTTTGGCCAATACCATGTTCATAGGTATAACACAAGGGTTAAAATGTTCTAAGTGGGTTCACATGGTTATGCTTCTACTTTGGATTAACCAGAACTCTCCAAAGAAACAGAACTAATAATACACCCCCATACACATAAAAGTATGTGTACATATATACCCAAATGTCATATATATGTATATATATATATATATATATATATATATGTGTGTGTGTGTGTGTGTGTGTCTATATAGGGATATCTCTCCATCTTTATAGTCAATAGTTCCTTCCTACATTGAGGAAGACAGACCTTCTTTACTCAGTATGCTAATTGAAATGGTAATTTCTTTCAGAAACACCTTTATAGATATACCCAGGAACAGTATTTTACCAGCTATCTAAGTATCAGACACACAAAATTAAGAATAAATCATTTATGCACTCAAGTTTCTATCATTGCCATGACAAGGAAGTGTTCCCAAAAGACTCATAGTCCAAAAAATAAACACAGAGTATGCTGGAAATCAAATTACTGCCTTTATTTAAGCCCGATGAGTTGAGGCATGTTATGAATTAGGTACATATATGTGTCATTATATATGTATGAATATAAATTATATATGTCATATAATCCATTGAGAATTTTTGAGATTGCTATAAATCTCAAAATTATAATAGCCTATTAGTAAATGAAATATTTAAGCAACATTGGTATAAGATAGAATTAGCAGAGTGTGGCGGTGCATGCCTGTAATCCCAGCACTCAGGAGGCAGAGGCAGGCGGATCTCTGTGAGTTCAAGGCCAGTCTGGTGTACAGAGCAAGCTCCAGACCAGCCGAGACTAAAGAGAGACCCTGTCTCAAAAAGACTCCCCCCAAAAACAAAGATAGAATTAACAAGCTCTCTGCTAAGAGTTTTGAAAGGGAAGAACTGTCATGGCTGAGGAGCCTGCCCTTGAACCTGGACCTGTAGTGCATAGCAGCATTAACATAATTTGAGGTTCTAGAGCTGGATCAGTGTCTATGGGGGGCTACAATATTTCCATTTGGTCATTTGATTTTAATAATGATTAGTTCAAGATGACTATATAATTTTGGTCATAAATTAGGATGCCTGGAGCGCCTTGCATTAATTTTAGCTGACTTGATAAAATCAGACACGAAGATAGCCAATGGAAGGAAGGTTCTTAAATCAGGTTAGTGGGGTTCGAATTCTGTTCTGCAGATGACTACTGCTTAATTTCTTTGTACTTCTATTTCTACACCTGTAAACTGCAAAAATAATGGTAATTTCCTTAAGGGTTGGATCTTAGATAAAATTAGTTAACACATATAAAAGATATTTATTTCTGGTACTATGTAAAAATGGAACAAATATTAATTTTTATTTCCTTTATTGAGAAGAATTTATGTAACCTCTCTTGCTTTCCTCATTATGGTCTTTCCTGAGACCATAATGAAAGTACTAGAGTTGGAGACAATGACTCACTGGGATCAGTGATACATTTATCAATACTTTTTGCCTTTGTATGTACTTTATGAGCAGGGGGCTGGGGAATATATTTCCCTTCTTTCCTTCTCTTGCATATAGCCTGGGAAATGAGTAGACAAGCATGCAAATCTCCTATTGTGTGAGAAAGAGACAGATGACAGAATCACCTTGGTAATAGCCTGGCTTCTTCATGGGTGGTATGTTTGCCTTTCACTTTATTCTGACTTTAGAGGTTAGCTACCCTTGTGAAACAGTTTAGATTACTACATTCATTCTGGAATAAACATTACTAAGTTTGGAATGGAAATAGATTGAAACTAGTAGAAATTTTCCAGAGAAAAGTAAAAAAAAAATGTTTACTACAATAAGAACAACAACAACAAAATAAAAGTATGAAGTCAATGCCACTTAATAAGCATACTAATTTAATGCCTCTTTGGTTGAATAGTTGGGGTGAATGATTTCCTGTTAAGTACTTAAAGACCATAGATAAGAAGAAAAGTTAAATCTTGCAAAGGGACTAGGTAGAGCAAAGATGAGAGCTCCTAAGAATAAAAAAATTTAGAGGAAAACAAACTATAAAAAGAAATGATCTTGCAATAAAATGGTCATTATGTACCTATTAAAAGATGCTGAGGATCTCTTTTAGAAATCTAAATATATTAATGACACAGAGTTCTCTAATAAAAGAAGGTTACAAGGTAGTGTAGTAGTATTAATTAATTTTAATTATTTTTAAAAAGAGGAAGATCGTGAATGTCTCTTATGCCTGCCTACTAAATTTCGGAAAGACATATATCTACATGTCATTTTTGTATGATAAAATTAGCAAAGAAAAATTTTTAAATTAGCTGTCACTATCTAATTAACAATGTATTAGATATTCAGGGACAGAAAACCATAGAAAATCCTCCTTTTAAAGACAAGTTTTATTGAACAAAATTAGCTTAATTCAAAAAATTTTCCATTTATACCTTCATTCATTTGACCCAGTCCTTAACAGTAGCTGAGATAGTGACCAAGGTAAGGAGAAAGACTTGGACAATAAGTCTGCCATTCACTTGTTATGTGTGCAGATTTTCAAGAAATTAAGCTCTTGAGAAAGATGGTGGCACAACTATATATCTGAGAAACATGCTAGCAAAATTAAGCACAACAGAAAACTTAAGAAAGTTAGTAAATTACCAAAATTCTATTGCTGCAATATAGATGTACATGTATTTGCCAATTTCAATATTTCATCAAAATAAAGGTGTTTAGTGTTGACTTTCTCATAATGAAGAGCAGGATACTATTTTAGAAGAAAGTGAAGAGTTTCTTTAAAAATCCTCTTTGGAGATAGGACTTTTTATTTAGGTGTGCTTCAGAAGACGTGTGGGCCATCATTTTAGATTCCTTAAATCGAAAGCTCTGAGAGCTTACAAACCACCATGTTTTTCTTAACAACCTTATCTCTTACATCTGTCATGCAGCAAAGGCTAAATACATATCTGGTAGACAAATGGTTGAAGGGTTTTCCCTTCTCACACACTGGCAGAAGTAGAATGAGAAGCATAACGCCCATGTCATGTTAATTGAACCTAACTTGGTTTCATAACCAAGAAGAAACAGCTGCTGTACCACGGAGCAACTTGACCAAAGTGACATAAATATGCATTTGCCCTTCAAGCAGAAATTTTGTGAGTCTTTAAGCATAATGATGAAATGGAAATGTGCCATAAAGACCTAGACTAATCTGCCTAAAATAGAGGAATGGCCAGAATCCTGTGGTTTTCTTTTTAATTTTTGTGGTGTTGGAGATTGAATTCAGGGTCTACACATGTGAGGCATGTAATATTACCTCTGAGCTAAATTCTCAACAATGAAATTTCATGCTTCTAAGCATTGCATTGGACTGTATTTCTTTCTAAATGGATTGTTAGTAATGTTCTCAATAACTTGTCATAAGGTAACACTTGACTATCTTGCGTCTCTAGGTAATCTTAAAGTAATATGAGAACTGGGGGCTGGAGGAATAGCTGAGCTCTTAAGAGCACTTGGCTGCTCCTGCAGAGGTCCTGGGTTCAAGTCCTAGCACCCACATGGGTCTAACAATCATCTTTAACTTTGGCTCCAGGGGATTCAATCACCCTCTTCTGACCTCAGTGGGCATTGCACAGCATGGGTGCACCTACCTACAAACAATTAATACATTCATATACAAAAAATAATAAATAAGCTGCGCATGGTGGTGCACACCTTTAATCCCAGCACTTGGGAAGCAAAGGCAGGCAGATCTCTATGAGTTCAAGGCCAGCCTGATCTGCATGGTGAGTTCTATGACAGCTGGGGCTATAGGGAGACCCTGTCTCAAAAAAATCAAAAATAATAATAATAAATATATATTTTACATTAATTTTCAAAATATGATATTTAAACTTTTATGCTGCAGAGGTCAATAGGTAATCCAAGATTTTATGATACAGACCGTACATTAAGAGACTCTGTAAAAAGCCACTTGAGATAGTTAGGAAGTCATCACAAAATAAGTTAATAAATATAATACAAGTTATTACCGATCTAGCAATAAAAACAGTAATTTTCTTGTTGTTTCTCACTTACCTGTGTGGGAAGACCGCGTTGCAGATGTGAGGCTGAAATCCAAAGGTAAGGGCATGCACAACTATTAAATAACCAGGTACTACTCTAGCTAAAGGACAGTTGTGTTTATTAGATTATAGGAAGCACAAAATACAAAAGACATATTGAATTATCATTGTTCCTTGATTAAAAAACAAAGGCTGTTCTGGACCCTACCATCAGAAACTGTCAGAACTTCTCTTTAGCATCAGTAACCATCCACCTCCAATGATCTTGGTCTTCTATACGGCTCTCTTCTAGTTTCATATTTCCAAGAAAGAGAATTGGGTTTTCCTAACTCTCATCAGACATCTGTTTCCTTAATCACCCTGCCAAATATTTTGAGACAAGAGATAGTAGTGACAGAGACCAAGCTACAGGGAAAAAAAGAGAGCCCAGCCCACATGGCTAAAGAGGGATACTCACAGGGTCGGAGCACACTCTCTAGGGGTAGAGATGAATAGTGTTGATTTCCTGTCAAGATGTCTTAACTACTATTGACCTTATGGCAGATCTAAGAAGTAAGGACAAAGGTCATACTGATTTGGATAAGCAAAATAGCAGTCTGACAAATCTTACAGTCTTGGGCTATGGTCAAAATTTTGTATTAGATTTCCTTTTGGTCCGTCCTTTAGCATCTGTTGATAGCCACATTTTCTTTGCTTTGTCTTTCCAAAGATTGCTTCACAAAGAGCTGATTTCTGATAGACTTATGCATGTCTATGTTTAGATCATTAAATGTGGGAGGCCTACACATTTTTGGCTCATTGCTTGCATTAAGAATTGGACAGTTTTCAGTGATTATTGCTGAAAAAATGCAGGATCATAGCCATCTCTTTTATTCAAGATGAGGTATTCTGAACTTAAGCATATTATAACATCTTATAATTCTTAAACCTTCTCCTTTTATAATATGAAATAATCATAAAATTATACCTATGAACTGTGAGAATGAAACTTTGTGTGTGGCTTGAAGCAAGAACTTGTAAGACCTGTCCTGGGAGATCTCCAGTTATCTGATATCTCTGTGGGCATTCAGACTTATCTGTAGCAGGAAGATTCGGGATATTACAATGATTCTTGCTTCATCCTATCTCTGCAAAGTTCCAGGCCTCTTCCCTTGAGGCATTGAGCAAAATGTCACATCTCTAGTTACCTGTTGCACAAACCGAAGCTCTGCAGCCCCCTGATTAGAACCAAGGTGGCTCACCCCTCCCTTCTATCTGCCCCCCACTTCCTTGCCCAGAGCATAGTAGCCTTCAATATATAGACCTCACTGACAGAAAATAAACAGAGTTCGTATTCTCCCTGGCTCTCTGCATGTGTGAGTCCGTTCATTTCCATGGGTGATCTCCCTCCCCCCTTCTTGTGGAAGCAAAGCCTAGAGACTGTTGGCCTGCAGGCAGGAGACAAGTCCTGGAGCTGAACCAAGAAGGGAAGAACAGTGCGTGGAATGCAATCATGGGTGACACAAAGACATTGAACAACAACAATGAATCTTTTCCTATATAGTAGTATCAGGAAATATATGTGATTAAGTATTTCAGTTATCAATTTGTTCATGGTTTATAATTTCAACAGTATTTTCTGGAAGGATTCTTTTCCTCATGGACTTTATTTGGGTTAGGGAGTTTCTAATTAGAGGGTGGTAGACCTCCTTGGTCACTGATATATGAGTCTTTCCAAAGGACTGCTCACAATATGACAGCTAGCTCTCCTTTGATTAAAGAAGGTAAGAAGGTGAGCAAGAATACCCAGAGAGGAACCAATCTGTAACCTCATTCTGTTCACTAGAAGTAAATTATTAGATTTAACTCACACTCAAGATGGGTAGTTTACAAAAGCACATGAATTTTAGGAGGCAGAAACCATTGAGTTTTATTACAAGATTAACCACACTTGGAAAAAACACATGTCCCTACCGGTATTGGATTTATAAATATATCCTGACATATCAAACACAGAGGAAATTAATAAAATGAAGCTTAGTGAAGTAACAACATTGAATTGAAAGAAACATTGCAGAAAAAGAAAAGGAGTATCCTATCATGGCTCTATGAACCAGAAGGAAAGCTGTGTTACTACTGAGATGTTCATTAGCAAGCATATTATATTCATGAAAATATTCATTCAGCAACAGATTTTTTTTTATCTTTTTTGAGACAAGGTCTCCCTGTAGCTCCAGCTGGCCTGGAACTCACTATGTAGACCAGGCTGGCCTCAAACTCACAGATTCCCCTGCCTCTCTGCCTCCCAAGTGCTGGGATTAAAGGCATATGCCACCACAGCCAGTGCAACAGACTTTTTGTAATGAATTTTAAGTGTGTCTAGTTACTCTCTACAAGTGGAAGCTGTTCCACCTGAAAACAGTTATTTGGAAAACATGAAAAGATTAACCAATCTTAGTAAGCTTAAAAGAAAGATCCATAGAAAGAGGAAGACTGTAAGTTTAAACAACTTATATTAATACAAAGCAAAATATTTTGAAGAAAAGGAATATAGAAGCTATTTGGATTCTTTTTTTTTTTTGGTCTTTTCGAGACAGGGTCTCCCTGTAGCCCCAGCTGTCCTGGAACTCACTCTGTAGACCAGGCTGGCCTTGAACTCACAAAGATCCACCTGCCTCTGCCTCCCAAGTGCTAGGATCAAAGGCATGCACCACCACGCCTGGCTATGGATTCTTTTAGCTTTGTGGAAGACTGACCAATTATATTTCTCAATGAAAAAAATGAAGATAATCTTATTCCATAAAGTTAGAATTAGATACATTATAGCTTACATATTAATCTTTTAATGAACTATTCTAGTACAAATAACCAAAATGAAAGATGCATGTGCTGAGTGGAGTAATAAATATAGAAAATATACGAACAGATATTGGGAGAACAATGAAAAGAGCTAATTTGAATAAGCAAAATCAATATGGCATGTTTCCCTTAAGAGCTAGCAGATGTTTTTACTCCCTCATGGTGAAAGATTTGTAAGGCAGAATTCTTTCTTTGTTTTAGACAAAGTCTCATTACATAGCCCAGGTTCGCTTTGAAACTGCCATGAAGCCCAGGTTGGCCTCTAGCTCATGATTCTTCTTTCAGTGGATCCTTAGTGCTGGGTTTATAGGTGTATGCCAGCATCCTTGGACTGTCTTATAATTTTTATTTCAAGAGAAAGAATGATAGCTAAAGTCAGTAATGATATCTTGGTTCTCTAACTTCAAAATAGGAGAAATTTTAAATAAATCAAACATTTTTAGTAATCTCACAAACGCCTTTGAAGGAGAATAATAATTGAAAGCTTCAAAAAACTTTCAACAAACCGATAACCCCAATACTTCTAATAATTCACCAACACTTAATTGGATGCCACAGTGTAAATACCATCCGTGGAGGAAGGAAGCCATTTAGTCATGGTTTACTTCCCTTCCCATCAGATGCATTCATATATATTTGGAAAATTTGAAGTCTGTAAGTTAGAAAGCTAACCCTAATAATGCTGAACCTTTTGGTGAATTTTCCACTACATTACAAAATTTGTTTATACCCTTTGACTCAAGTCAAATACTATCAAATATACAAATTTTCAATTGTAAAATGAATCATTTCTGGAGATCAAAGTACAGCAGGTATCTATAGTTAATAAGGACAATGGATTATGTACTTGAAACCTAGAGAGTAGCTCATAAATGTTGTCATCACATAAGGAAAGGCAACTTGAGGTAATAGGTGCGCAATGCATAGTGATTGTGGGGATCGCTTTACCGTTTATATTCATATCAAAGTATCACATTATACATCTTAAATATACACTATATATACATAATTACATTTTATTTACTTTTTTTTTCTTTTGGTCTTTCCGAGACAGGGTCTCCCTATAGCCCCAGCTGTCCTGGAACTCACTATGTAGACCAGGCTGGACTTGAACTCACAAAGATCCACCTGCCTCTGCCTCCGAAGTGTTAGGATTAAAGGCGTGTGTCACCACGCCCGGCTTATTTACTTATTTTTAATTTGTGTGTGTGTGTGTGCAGGAAGGCACTGGTCAGCGACAACTCTCAGGAGCTGGCTCTCTTCTGCCACCTTGTGGAATGCAAAGATTCCTTTGTGCAAGTGCCTTTACCTGCTGAGCCATCTTACCAGCCCCTATTTATGATTATTTGTTAACTATGTATCAATAAATCTAAGGGATATGTATATAAGATTTACATTACCTATAAACTTAAAATATTGGCACATGCTATCACAAACTTTTACAGTGTGGTTCTCTCATGTTATAAGGAATTTAAAATTACATTTATTTATGTCTGTGTACATAAATGTATGTGTGTTTTGTCTATGCTCATGCATATGAGCATGTTAATGCCACAGTGCATATATGGAGGTCAGTTCTCCTTATATGATGTGTGACCTGATTTTAGAAATCAGTTGTTTCCTTATACAATGTGTGTCCTGAGGACTGAAATCAGGTCATCAGACTTAGCAGCAGTGAGCTTGGCCCAAGGAGCCATCTTGCTAGCAAACATCATCAGGATTTGTTTCAAAGTGTTAAATATACTTTTAAAGACACAATTTGGAAAATGTACTATTCTACTTGTGGCTATAACATACTCATCTAAATTCATTTATAATTCTTAATTATGTTTAATTTTACTATTCATTTGGCAGTAAACTTTATGAAGCAGGACTGTAATGGTCATTTAAAAATATTTTATTAGCATATGTTAATTATATATAACAATGAGTTTCATTACAGCATTTTTATACATATATGTAATGTATTTTTGTCATATCCCTATCACCCTTTCCTGTCCATTTCTGATGCTCCTCTCTTCACACTTAGTTCTTATTCTAACAATTTCTTTACTCCCTTTTCTTCCTTCTTTCCTTCCTTCCTCCCTTCCTTCCTTCCTTCCTTCCTTCCTTCTTTCTTTCTCTCTTCCATTCTACCTTTCCTTTGATGACCCAATTTATCCTCATGAGGAACTGGAGCCTTATGGGCCCTTCCCCCATTCCATCCCCATGACAGGATGTTGACAGACCCAATCTTATTTGTGCCTTGTGCCAGTAATCACAACTGCTGTGAGATCAGAGTATAGTGGCAACATCATGTTCCAAGGACAGCACTATATCTCACTGCATTCCTTCCTCAGCTCTGTTCTTATATTCTTACTGGCCCATCTTCTGAGTGTTCCCTGAGCCTTAGAGATATTACAGTCTCATTTATGGCTCAGCATTCATTCATCAGTCCCTTATTCTCAGCAAGTTGATGTAATACTGGTCATTTATAAAATAACATGCATTCTCTAGTAGTAAAAATGGATACAAATTCTTACAGGGAAATAGGGCTAATTCCAAAGAACATTATCAATTACAATTGCAAGTGTCGCTAAGGGAAGACTAACTGCTTCTGCCTTTTAAAATCAATGAACATCTCAAGAGGGCTGTCACCTGCCTGAGCCCCCAGCAGAAATATGGGCTTGACTATGATTTCAGATAATTCCAGCAGATAGTCAAAGGTACAAAGATGGCACCTGCAGTCTGCATAATTATATTCCTTGAGATACTCTTCCCTCTTAACTCCCATAACTCCTTAACCTGATTTCCTCTTGCCTCTTGTTAAAGGAATGACACAGCATTTCCAGTCTTACCTGAGCCCCGACTCACAAACTCTTCCAAAAAGAGATCTCAAGTATTGCAATCGAAAGATAGTCACTGACCTATATTTCATATCAATTATCCATAATCACTAAGAATTTGAATTTTTGACTTCACCAGACCATTATGAAGCAGATACCATAGGTTAATAATTTAATATCAAATTTACACAGATAAAAATTTTCCTATCACATAGATAGAAAATCTAAGAAAGTATGGGGGCTACCAGGACATTTTGATCAATCCATTCAACTCCTACACTGCTTTAAGAGCTTAGCAGAAGTTCAAGCAATACTATAATGTTCTCTCTTAACATCTCATTTGTTTTTTTCTAATTGGGAAAGGAAAGTGAGGTGTTATATATTGACTGTCTAAAATCTATGTAAAGTGTATCATATGACTGTTTTTTAAAGCATGATTTGAGAAAATGGTAATTGACTGGATGAAGGTGAAGGAGAGACTTATAAGGGTACCTACAGACCTAGAAATGAAACTTTAGAGAAATAGGGGCGTGGGGTGAAACAATGAATTGATAGAGGCAATATAATCAATCAGAAACACTACTATTACTTGCATCAAAAAACTGTCACATCTTCGGAGGAAAAAAGAGAAATCAGAAAAATTGAAGTGACTTCATTCATTTGAAAATATATAGGGCTGGAACAATGGCTCAATGATTAAAAGTGCTTGCTGCTCTTGTCAAGTAGTGGGGCTTGGCTCCCTGCACCCAGGTAGAGGACCTATAAAGCCATATTCTGACCTCCCTGGGCATACACACATACACACACGTGGCATATATTCACACAGAAACACACAAATACATGTAAATTTTTTAAAAGTATATAATGTGATGAAAAGCAGAAATGATAATAACCTGTCATCTCCCTGTCTTTAAAATGGAACTCGGGCTGGAGAGATGGCCTAGAGGTGAAGAGCACCGACTGCTCTTGCAGAGGACCCGGGTTCGATCCCCAGCACCCACATGGTGGCTAAGAACTGTCTGTAACTCCAATTCCAGGAGAACTCCAGTTCCAGGGGAATCCGAGACCCTCTTCTGACCTCCACGTCACTGCATGACACGGGTGCACAAACCTACATGCAGACAGTACACTCATACACATACAAAAATAAATTTTAAAAAATTTTAAAAAATGGAACTCTGACAGTGTACCCTGTCTTTCCTCTCAGCCCTACCTTCAGCAGCACTATTAACAGCAAAGTGTCAGTGGCTTAGAAGGCTAAACTAAATCTTACCAGGCTTGGTAAAGAAAATGTTCTAGATTATAATTTAAGGTGTAAACTCTGACAGCAGGAAGCATGCCAGCTTTTAAAGAATAATTTATGATTCAAAAGAAACCAGGAAGGGACTGAGTAGGCACATGAAAGTATTAGCTACTAAGATAAAATATAACTACTGAGAGAAGGATATTTGCTGTGGGTGATGACCTTCCTTATCATTTTTCTCTTAGTAAATATGTGCATGTCTGCCATCCTTTGTCATCTTGTGAGAATCACTACAAGTTCTACACAAAGTGCCTCATAAAATAGCATAATATATGTCAAGCCCAGCTTCTGTAAGCTTTCAAGGCTGAAAGGCCAGTTTGCTATTTCACCAAGCTGACAAACTTGTGTTCTTTACAAATAGTATAAACAAAATTCTGCAGAGCTTTAAAGGAATGAGAAATCATATCTTATTGGGTTGGGAAAGATTTCAGAGGGGAAGTCAGATGTGCTAAACCATTCAGAATCCTGACAGCTGAGGGTATGAGAGAAACAGAGGACTAGAAATACCGTACTTCTTTGTGCACATTAAAGTCGATAAGGTGAAGTTGAGTACTCTGAAGAGCTTTCCTTCCCTTGTTCCTTCAAGTTATGTATAAGTTTCTCAAACTCTCAAAACCAAATAAAAAAAAAGCCTTTTATAGGACTTGCTGAGTCTTGCTCATGCAAGAACTCTGTACTTCCATGACACATGCTCTGCCTCTGAAATCCAGTATTTGAATGGCTTTTTCTGCCTATGCATTAAAGTATAGTCACTTTAGTAGTGGCCAAAGGTCAGTTTGGTGTTGATTACTGATTTACCATAAGCATTTTATGGTTATGAAAGAGTTCTGCCTCAGGAATATTGAGCTATAACTTTATTCATGGAGGGTTTTGGGTTTGTTTTGGTTTTTTTTTTTTTTGTCTTTTTTGAGACAGGGTTTCCCCATAGCCCCAGCTGGCCTGGAACTCACTCTGTAGACCAGGCTAGCATGGAGTTTTATTGTAGGGAACTACACAACAAAGGGAGACCAGAAGTTTCTCTTTAGACAATTCATTTCTAGATTCTATTTACCACATCCAAAAAGCTTCCCATTTGTTTAAGTTCTGGAAAATACTGTGATCCACTACCCTCCTGATAAGGTTCTATGAGTTACACTGTTCTGATTATTGTTCTAGCCAGGTTACTGCAACAGAACCTCACATGGGTGGCATCAGCTGATCCTCAGCCTCTGCAGAATGGCATCATTCTCAGTGAATCAGATTTACAGCCCTTCAATGACAGTCTGAAAAGGTCTATATCAGAAGGCCCAAATAGAAATTTTCTTGGGTGGAGATAAGTGTTACTTTACAAAGTAGCTAAAGATTTGATTAACTCTTTCCTTAAAAAGATACATAAGAGAGGTCTATAAATAGGCACATAAAAAGATGCTTAATATTATTAGACATCAAGGAATGCAAAAGTAAAAGGTTGGCAATCAAGTGGAGGTAAGGATTCGGAGCAATGGATTGCTGGAAAGAATGCAGAAAGATAATATAAGCACCTTGTCAAAAAACTTGGAAGAGTTGTAAAGATAGACATATACTTTCTATGTAACATGTAAATCTTGCTGGCTATTTGCCCAAGAGAAGTGAAAGTTACATTCACATAATAAGCCAATATGTAAATGCTCAAAGATGTTTAATTTATAATGGCTAAAAATGGAGAAAGGCCCAAAAGTTCTTTCATTGGTGGCTGAATAAACAATTATCATATATCAATACAATAAAATATTATCAATAGAGGAAACTCAAAATAACTAACAATAGAGATGGATTTCTAACATTTTACATTAAGCAAAAGGACTCAGAATCAAAGGCTATTTAAGAATTCAGTATTATAGTATTCTGAAAAGTTTCATATCCTAAGAACCAAATATAAATCAATAATTATGTGGAGTGAAGACAGGTGTTGCCTGCTGATGTGACAGAAGCATCTTTGGAAGAAAGAGATAAACTTTGTGTTAGTGCTGTTTATATCACTATATATGCAATTGACCAAACTCGCCATGTATGAAAAAGGATAAAATTCACTGTATACAAATTGTATCCCAATAAGGCAAACTAAAAAGAAATCATGATCCATGACATCGAGGACAGAGAAGTAAATTAACTATTATAGCACAATGCAAAACTTTTTGTTAAAAGTTTGGGTCAAAGGCAAAGAGACGATAGAAAGGAACAGATTCCTAGGATTGATATGACGAGAACATTGCAAGAAGCAGTCAAGTCTGCTGGGTGTGATGGCGCACGCCTTTAATCCCGGCACTTGGGAGGCAGAGGCAGGTGGGTCTCTGTGAGTTCAAGGCCAGCTTGATCTACAGAGCAAACTCCAGGCCAGCTGGGACTAAAGGGAGACCCTGACTCAAAAAAATACAAAAAAAAAAAAAAAAGTTTGGGTAATAGGCAAAGAGAAGACAGAGAAAGGAACAGATTCTTAGGATTGATATGAGGGGAACATTGCAAGAAGCAGTCAAGTTCTATAGTATTTTGAAATTTAAAAAGGAATTAACTTGAAGAACAAGTAGAAAGTAAAAAAAGGAGGACATTTTCATGAAAAGAAACAGCATGTTTCATGAAAAGAAACCTCATAGTAACACAGGGCTGTGAAGCAGCCTGAAGTATCTGGGAAACTCCAGAAAGAGAATTCCTTTATACTGCAGTAAAGAGTATGCCAAGTAATGATACTGGCATTTTAAATAAAGACATTTAGACTCATGAAAGGATAAATTAATGAATTTGACCTTTATATTGAAAGTCATGAGGAGAATTTGAATAGTTTTAAGCCAATGAACAGGTTTGTATTTTAGAAAGATCTTCTAATGAAGAATGGATTTTGAGGAAGAAGACAAATGAAGATAGGTTGACCAATAAAAGAGGCTATTACAGTAATCCATGCAAGCACTGATTTGAGACAGTGTTCTTTAACTTTCTGAAATGCTTTAATCCTAGCACTTGGGAGGCAGAGGCAGGCAGATGTCTGTGAGTTCAAGGCCAGCCTGGTCTACAGAATGAGCTCCAGGCCAGCTGGGACTAAAGGGAGACCCCGTCTCAAAAATACAAAANGAAAGAAAGAAAGAAAGAAAGAAAGAAAAGAAAAAAAGAAATACTTTTAAATTACAAACCTCAGAATGGTAGAATAGAAAGTTCCCATATACCGTCTACCCACCTTACCCTAATACGATCACTTACAGAACCACAGGATGTTTATTAAAATGAAGACATTAACATTGGTATAATGCCATTAGCTAAGCCACAGGTTTTCTTTGGCTTACACAAGTTTTTCCACTAATGTCACTCTCTGGTCCATTATCCAATCTATACCTCATCATGAATGACAGCTTCTAATTTCCTTGCCTCTCATGACCTTGACACTTTCAGAGCATCCTAGTTTTGTTTTGATATCCTGATATTTCTTCAACTGTGTCTTTTTCTTTCTTTTAGCATGCCCTTGTTTTCTGGCACAGTAGTCTAGATTAGTGTTATAATTTTGTTGTTTGGCTGCAGTGTCTCCCAATTTTCATTAGGTCTCAGTATCCTTGTATTGAAATGTATTTTTTTGTGTGTGTGGTGTTTTTGAGACAGGGTCTCCCTGTAGCCCCAGCTGTCCTGGAACTCACTCTGTAGACCAGGCTGGCCTTGAACTCACAGAGATCTGCCTGCCTCTGCCTACTAAGTGCTAGGATTAAAGGTGTGCGCCACCACTCTTGGCTGAAGTCTGGTATTTAAAAACAAGATCCACTTAAAAAAATAAAAAATAAAATAAAATAAAATAAATAAATAAATAAAAAATAAAAACAAGATCCATACTAAATGTACTCATTGCTACTATGAAGATATTGTAGCTTCTGTGTCTTATCACCAGACAAAACTAGGACACATGTATTTATATGCTAAATATCTGCAAATCCATAACTGTTCTGTATCTCTTTACAATGATGACATACACAACTCTAATCTGGTATCATTTCTCATTCCAGTCTTTTTCTTGCACATTTTTTGTCTTGTTTGTTTGTTTGTTTGTTTGTTTGTTTGAGACAGGGTCTCCCTGTAGCCCCAGCTGTCCTGGAACTCACTCTGTAGACCAGGCTGGCCTTGAACTCACAGAGATCCGCCTGCCTCTGCCTCCCAAGTGCTAGGATTAACGGCGTGCGCCACCATGCACGGCCTACATTTTTAAATTCTATTTATGATGCTATAAAAAATACCACCCATAACCACAATATGATATGTAGTTCCATCACCCTAGGAATTCTATTCTGTGACATTGTAATTAATTCCCTTTCAACCAATGTGCAGTTGTCCCTTCCTACAGTTTTGTCTTCTCTAAAATTTCCTATAAAGTAATGAAATAATGTGTAGACTCTTGCAATATGGCTTCTTTAGCTTAGGAAACTATTATTCTAATTATCACTTGGAAAAATGAAAGTTATTCCTGCTTAATTTCCATTCCCACAAAAGCATCTCAGAAATCCTAACAAAATGTTAAAAGGATGTAAAATAATTAACCGTTGAAGCATCTTCCACTCTTGCTTCATCAGGACAACTGTGATTTTCTGTTTCCATGGATCATTTTGTTTTCAATTTTTTTCTACCGGCTTTAAATGGTTTTATAAACTATAATAAATATAAGTAGAGGTAGTATTAATAGTGATAGTTTGTAGCAGTTCAATGAGATAAACCATGAAAACTGAAAAAAACTATCATTAATTTTTTAAAAGCTTTGTTTTATATTTTTATTCAATATTTTTATTTTTTATGTGTGTGAGTGAGCCTGTGTGGTGCAATGCCTGTGGAGGTCAGAAGAGGACATTGGATCCCCTCAAATGGAGTTAAGGAGGGTTGGTATCCACTAGATGGGTGATGGGATTCAAAGCTGGGTCCTCTTCAAGAGCCTCTTAACTGCTGAGCCATCCTTCCAGCTCCGTGATTTCATATAATGAGTAAGAAAAACCTAGGTATTTTATATTACTGAGTTGAATATATCTATTTAACCATCTATGAATATATAAAAGTCTATAACGTTGAATCTATTATATATATGTATATATTATAGACATATAACTTAAGGTGAGCCTGGTCTACATAGTGAGTTCCAGGACAGCTGTCTAAGAAAGAAAAAGAAAATATCAAGATTAAGGTGATTCCAGTTTAAAATGGAGTTCACTAATCATTTGGAGCCCATAAATTGTGTCTGGATTAAATATTAATATTTGGTTGCTATTGATTATATAAAATTTGATTAAATGTATAGATCTGAATTACTATAAGAGGAATAAAAGTTTGGAGGCTATATATAAAAAATTGGTATATATAGAATAAGCAATGTAGAAAACCACAATAATTTATGCTTAGAAGGAAGTCCAGGAAATAATGATATCGCTAACTTCTTTCAAGGTTTAAATTACTTGGTGATGTCAAAGGTCACAAGGAAGGGAGTAAAAGCCAACAACACTCATAGTCCCTCTGGAGTTGGGTGTTACTGGTGATGACAAAAGTTTCAGTGTGTCAGAAACCAAGGCTGTTTTGCAGAGAAAAAAAAAAAAAAAAACTATGCCAGAAAAAAATAGCCATAGGCTAGTAACTGCTAAAAGTTTGAATTAAAAGAAAGATGTGCAGGGTGTGGTGGTGCACACCTTTAATCCTAGCACTTGGGAGGCAGAGGCAGGCTGATCTTTGTGAGTTCAAGGCCAGCCTGGTCTACATAGCGAGTTCCAGGACAGCCGGGGCTACAGAGAGAACCTGTTTCGAAAATACCAAGAAAGAAAGAAAGAAAGAAAGAAAGAAAGAAAGAAAGAAAGAAAGAAAGGAAGGAAGGAAGGAAGGAAGGAAGGAAGAAAGAAAGAAAGAAAGAAAGAAAGAAAGAAAGAAAGAAAGAAAGAAAGAAAGAAAGAAAGAAAGAAAGAAAGAAAGAAATATGTTCTAGGGTATTGCAGGGTTGTTAAGGTTGCATCAAGCCCTCTTGGAAACATTTGTAACATGGCCAGTTCAGGTATTGTAAAAAAGATGTTATTTTTTTTTTCCCCAGGGCTGGAGAGATGGCTATCGGTTAAGAGCATTGGTTGCTCTTGCAGAGGACAGGGGTTTGATTCCCAGCACTTGAATGGCAGTTAACAACCATCTCTAACTCCAGTTCCAGAGAATCTGACACCCTCTTCTGACCTCTGTGGGCATAGCACGACATGAGTGCACTTAAATGTAGGCAATACACTCATACACATAAAATAAAAAATATTTAAAAATAAACAAGAGGAAAAATAAAATATTTAAAAATATGCCATTTATTTCTTAAAACTATCCTGTAGGTGTTTTGAAATGTGCTTTAATGAATTTATAAGTGAAATTACCTGGTATCCAGAATTTCTACAGTCACATAAAGTTAAAAGAAAGGCGTCAAAATTTAGCACTGAATCACTTGTCCTCCCTGTAGTACCAAATATGAAAGATAAAAAATTCTAAGTATTTTGGATGAGAGTTTGGTACACAACATAATTTTCCTCTCAAAATAAAAATTGACTGAAATAATCAAACCCTAAAAAAGTTCAGTACTGAGCGCTCGTACTTCTGAGAGATCAAAAAGGACAAACGAGGTGAGCAATCGGTAAACTAAGTAGGATTAAACTCAAGAAGAAAAGCAACAGCTGTGGTTTAAACCAAACTGACTAAAAGAAATGAGATAGGAAGGATACGAAAGTTTTTGAGAAAGGTTTTGGCTATAAATTATTACTATTAGAGCCTTGACTACAAGCATGTGTAGGCAATCATCTGTCAGTCAGCTCTGCCTGTAGGAACTGGAATCTCAATCTCCTGAAGCCTCAGAGAATTCAAGAATGGATTTGGGATAGTAACCTACCTCATGAGATGCTCGTGAAAACTAAACAATTTAATAAACATTATGCTCTAAGCTCAAAACAAGATCAGGAGCAAAGCCAGCCTCCAAGGAAATGCAGAGGTGCCACCTAAAGTGGAGATGAATTTGCTTCCTTATGAGAGCTTCCTAATTCACTTCTCAATACAGTGAAACAAACCAAACGATTAACCAGGAGTTAAGAGAGCTGATCTGCAAGTTTATACAATTTATACAACTTCCTGCCTAATGGAGTTACCTCAGTGCAGTCCCCGTTGAACTGAATCTTTCATATGCTATGATTCAAATATACTCAACCTTCTTTTTACGCAATATTAAATTAATGAATAGTCAGTAATGTCTGGAAAGCAACAAGTTACAGCACACGACAAGAATCTTGCTTTGTTCCCTAAGTGGGAGAAAAAGTCCTGTTGAAAGTACATCCTTCTGTAAATCATTAACTTTGGTGGGAAAAAAGCAAAACAAAACAAAACAGAAAGTGCCATTTTTCAAGTGTTTGGAATTTATTTGGCACACTTAAACTGATTTGCAGAGTATTGAATAGTTTATATGCATGTTCAAAATTAAAACTTGTTTTAATATTCTGTTGACCTATGATTTGGGAAATGTATAGTATTTCTTTGGAAATATGCATGGGAAATCATCATTTGGAGAACTGCCTCTTGAAACAATCTTTACATTTTTTGGTTGTTAAAATCTGATGAAAGCAGTATAACTCATTGATTATGTTTTGCTGAATTATTTGTGCAGGCATATCTACTTTCAGAGATATTTGAAAATATACATTATAGATTTAAAAATCAGCTGGGATAATGAATCAAAAAAAATAAACTGTATCATTGTGTGAAACAAAGCTAGAACAATTTAATACAAACTATATATGAAGCCAAGTGACAATAAACTGAAGGTATACCATTACTTATGGTTGAAGATTTTTAATATATGCTTAATAGGATATAGTATACAATTTATAGGCAAAGCATAATCTAAATTCTTAGAGAATATTCAAGGAATATGCATATTATTAATAACAATGTTTTGCTACTCTTGCAATGTGAAGTATCTTCTATGGGAAGATAGCTTAGAAATGTTATATTTATTTGGAATGTTTCAAGTTTTATTTTTCAAACTCACAAAATAAAACATGGGGAAATAGGGACAGTTTCTATTACAAAACTCTTGCTCCATTTATAAAATTATATTATACACATTATTTTATAGTAGAGTGACCTTTCCTTTTTGCTAACATACCAGAATTGTCAGTTTTTTATGACAAAAAGAAATCTTAATTTAAAATTGTAAACAATGTTGGAATGGTGTAAATATTTCACTATGACATCTGTTGCCTGATAAGGTGCACATCAGCTAGCCAGTGCAAGAATATTAATTGACATAAAAAGTGCTAAACCTTACACAAGAACATTTTCTCTATTAAATGAGGATTATCAGTACAGTTTTTGATTTTTTTCTAGTTTGCTTTCAATCTCTGTGACAAAACACTCTCACCAATATCAGCTTGGGGAACAAAAGGATTTATTTGGCTCACATTTCTAGGTCACAGTTCATCACTGAGGGAGCCCAACCTACAAGCTCAGTACAGGGACCAACAGGCAGGAACTGAACCACTGGCCATGGAGGAACACTGCTTACTGGCTTGCTCCCTTGGCCCATGCTCAGCCTGCTTTTGTATACAATACAGAACAACCTTCCGAGGGGTAGCACCACCCACAGTGGGCCCTCCCACATCACTTAATAATCAAGAAAATATCCCACAGGCCAGTCCAATTGTCAATTCCCAAATTGAGGCCCCCTCAATCCAGGTGTGTCAAGTTGACACTAAAGCTATCCAGCACAACTGACCCCTTGTCAGCTTCACAGACAAAACACATCTCTATTAAACCATAACCTTTCCATTTTTGTCTGCAAGATGATGTTAATCTTACTATCACAACATAAGACATTACAACCTTTTAAACCACACAGTCCTTAAAATATCAACATACTTAAAAGTTCATAGTCTCTTAAGTGTGGGCTCCTTCCTGTACAATCCAAAACAAGTATTATCCTATTTCAAGGGAAGAATCAGGTACAACTAAGTCCAGCAAAGAAGCTCAAGGATGGACATCTGGGATTCACGCACATTCTTCTTGTCTCTACAGGGTTTTTGCAGCTCTAGTTCCCTGACTCTGCCATCGACAGCACACACAGCTCATCTCACAGGCCCAGGCTGACTCCATTCCACACCTGCTGCTGCTCTTGGTGGTCATCCCATGGTCCTGGCATCTTCCAAAAGAAGGGGTTGCCACTGAAACTGAAGCTACACCTTCACCAATCACCTCTCCTGGCCTCTCAGGGTGCAAAGCCTCAGCTTCCCTCCATGACTCCTGCAATCCTGGAGTCTTCACTGAAACCGAGGCTGCACATTCACCAATGGCCTTTCCTGGCCTCTCAAGTGTCAAGCCTCAGGTGCTTTCTGTGACCCCTTCACAATTTCAACTCTAGAACCATATAGAAGACTCTGACACATTACCAAGTCTTGCTTCCAGCTTGAGATGGAGGCTCAGGCCTCCTTTGGACCAAGTTTCTGTGTGCTGAACCTGAGGAAATTCTTTTGTGACAATTTCACCACAGTGGTGCTGGGTTCTTATTACATACAGCTGATTTTTTCAGCCCCAGCTAACCAGCATCAATTGTCCCAGTAAAACAAAGGTTTTACTTCAGGTCCTGGTTTCTTCTAAATCACACCTAACCAGAACCCACAGATTCTCAATTCAAAATATCACACAAACAGCTCTGATGCTCTCCACTTCTCTTTAAAACTTCACAAACTAGGCCTCCATCATCTATAACTCTTTCAGCATAACTGTTCTGAGCTCCATAGCAACAAACTCTAAGCACTCAATGAATTTTCTAGACCAAACCTTCAAATACTTCCACAATCCTCCCCAAAACACCAAGGGCAGGACTGTCACAGCAATAGCCCACTCTCTGGTGCCATTTTCTGTTCTAGTTTTTTTTTTTTTTTTTTTTCAATCACTGTGGCAAAACACTCTGACCAATACCAATCTGGAGAAGAAAGGATTTATTTAGCTTACATCTCCTGGGTCACAGTTCATCACTTAAGGGATCCCAAGGTAGTAACTCAGGGAAGGAACCTGGAGGCAGGCCGTGGATGAACACTGCTTACTGGCTTACTACCCTGGCCCATACATAGCCTGCTTTCTTATACAATACAGAACAAACTCCTGTGGGGTGGCACTGCCAACAGTGGGCTGGACCCTTCCAGAGCACTCAACAATCAAAAAGGTACTCTACAGATATGGCCACAAGACAGCTCAATGGAGGCAATTCCCCAATTGAGGCTCCCTCAACCCAGATGTGTCAAGTTGACACTAAAGCTATCCAGCACAACTAGGGAATATCTTTGGAAAATCGAACATTGAATAATCATGTGATATTTGTAAATCCAGGGAGTATTTCTATATAATTTTATGCAGCCAGAGCAGAAAAGGAGCATGTGCAGGAAGCAGAAAGCCTAACAGGAAGTGGGCAAGGTTACATACTCTCAAAGCAGGCCCCCAGTGACATGCTTTCTCCAGAAAGACCACACCTCCTAAGCTTCTGCTAACAGTCCCACCCACTGGGGCCAAGAATTCAAATAGTTGGAGCACATGGGGATATTTCATTTAAACTACCACAGTAGGAGTTTAGAGAAAATGAAATTGAATTTTTAAGCTAGTGTAACTGGCAAAAACTATAAACACTAAAATTAAATTTGACTTAATATATTAATTATAATATATATATATATAATTTTGCTGTGGCCTTTTAAAATTTGATGTATTCACATTCACCAATTTTTGGATTTTCTGAGCTACTGGATTTCTTTTCATAAACTCCTTGTCTATTTCTTTCTATCTTGAAGTTTTTGCCTATGTTTTCTTTTATCATTTTTAGAGTTCTAGGTCTTATAACTTTTTGGATTCATTTTTTATTTGGTTTTATATAGAGTATGTAAATTGATATTGTCATTATTAAAATTAGTATTGAAATTGGTCAAAAAGCTGAAAAAACTACCATATGGTTTAGCTATGCCACTTGGGTGCTTGCACAAAGTCAACATAATACAGAAGTACTTACAAACAGATTTTTGCAGAATTAGTCACAATAGCCAACCCAAACATCTGTCCAGAGATTAGTAGATAACGGAAATAATGGTACACATGCATAATGTAATTTTACTAAGCTATAAAGAGTGAAATTATGATATTTGCAAGAAAATGGATGAAACTAGAGATTATTTTAAGTGAAATAAGCCAGACTCAGAAAGATAAATATGTTTGCTCTCACGTGCAGAATCTAGATTTAAATTTATACATACATACTATTAGGTCTGGGCTTCCCAGAATTCCAAGGGGCACACAGATGCCCACTTCCTCCAGAGGCTGTCAATCTTCTGACCTCTTCCTCTGTACCTGAGGCTCCACCCCATGGCTATAAATGGGTGGGCCCCAGGCTCCATCTTGCCCCTGCCCTGCTACCTTTGTTCCATCACCATGTGTCTGCAGGTGGCCCACTCTGGCAATCTCGCATGGAAGTAAAACATTTTCCTGGAGGTACTTGAGCCTCATGTGCCTTTTTATCAGGGGGCTGGGGGTATGCAGTCTTTTTTGCAACCTAACACATACATATGTATACATATGTATATACATGTGTTCATATATATATGTATACTTCATCAGGTTATGATGTGAGCATAGAAAGGAGACTATCAGAACAAGAAAGAGGGGATGGGGAAACAAGAGATGGCATTGAAATGTATGCAATGTGAAAACAGAGGAGAGATTATTTGAAAGGAAGAAGGTGACCACCAAGTGCAGGGAAAGAGGAAGAGGAGCCAAGTGCGGGTGGAGAAAAGTCATCTATTTCTACTTTTTCTCACATAGATGAAAAATGTTTTTACTACATGTTATATCTAAACTGTTAAGGACTTTAGTCAGTGTATAACTGTGGTGTCACTCTGCCATGTGTAGAGGTGGATGTGCTTGAACTCCATCCACTGGATTACAAGGAAAATGGAAGACACAAGACAGCTACCAGCAGCTGTCCTAAACCTTGGGGCCAAGGGCTGACAACCTTTCCACTGCCCACCTGTCTCATCTAACATCTACACCAGGCAATGCCCTGTTGGCACTCCCAGATCCTCCAGGCTGCTGCCTAATTGGCACTCTACAGCCTAATGCCAGGCTGCTGCCTGATTGGCACACTACAGCCTAATTCCCAGACTGCCACTTGCTTGGCACTATACAGTCTAATTCTTGCCTGGGCACTCACCACACATCACAGCTGGTGACCTGACAGGTTTCCTTCTAGCCCCACACCAGCTTCCCAGGTTGGTGGTCTGATTGACCATGGTCCAACCCACTGGTCCACAACAGCTTCCCAGGTTGGTGGTCTGATTGACCACTGTCCAACCCACTGGTCACTACTACACAGGCCTGATGGGCTAAGATTGCACATGTATGCGGAAATAACAGCTGGTAGTCCTTGTCTGATGGTAAGAAGGACTCGTCTTTTTATTCACAGCTTCCTTTTTTATACCCAAAGTGACATCATCATATCTCAGGGCCTGGTTTCAGATCCTGTGCCTCATGTTCCATAACATCATGAGTACTTATCGGGGATCACAGGCCTGCTAATGCACAGGCAAATCCTGCCTAAGGCCAGGTTTCAGTGTAAACAGACAGGCAGGTGATTTAGCACAAAAGAAGCCACAGGGGGCTTCCATTTCCCTACATATAACTATCCTTGCTCCCTAGCAACTATTTTGTATTTTTTTTTTTTTTTCTGGCTTTTTTTTTTTTTTTTTTTTTTTTTTTTTTTTTTTTAATTTTATTTATATTATTGTATGTATATTCATATATATATATATATATATATGTATATGAGTATATAAAGTATATATATAATACATATATTTGCTCATGTGATGTTTTTGGGGGGGATTCTTTTTGAGACACAGTCTCCCTTTAGTCCCAGCTAGCCTGGAACTCACTATGTAGACCAGGCTGGCCTTGAACTCACAGAGATCTGCCTGCCTCTGCCTCCCAAGTGCTAGGATTAAAGGCATGTGCCACCATGCCTGGTTCGTGCGATTTTTTTTTTTAGGTGAATATACACAGAATAAAAAAAAAAGTTCTGGGATTCTTAATAGCTTGGATAAACAATGAGAATGTTAAGAATTTGGCCTAATTGAAGGACTCGCTGTTTAATATTCAAAGTGTAGACTCCCTCATGATATCTGATCCTTTGGCGAGAGGTTATATAAACATTCCATTTGTGGTTGGACACTCCACAGTGACTTATTCTCTACACTTTGAGCAGTTGTTTCTTTCTTTTTTTTTTTTACCCAGACATAGTTCTTGATGAGCAGTTGTTTCTATAATAACCACTACACACACACACACACACACACACACACACACACACACATACACACACACACTTTTCTGATAAGATCAGAGAGCTTCATGAATCTGTGCATAGAGAGATATGAATTTAGTCATCAGCTTGATACTATGTCCATTTAGCAAAAGAAAAGTAACCAGCTACCCCCGGGGTCTATGAGCTCCTCAACCATAGATTCTTGGCTAGATTTGCAATACCAAGCATGTGTTTCCTCCTGTGGAATGGGCCTTAAGTCCATCAGAAAGCAGTTTGTTACGCCCATAACATTTGTGCCGCCAATTGGCAGATTTTTCCATGCCAGTCATTATTGCTGTTCACAAGGGTAAGAGGGTTGATGACTTTTTCCCCCTAGTAGCCTGCATAGCACCTTCCAGTATTTCTGAGAGCTAGGCAGCATGGAAGAAGCTCTCTGGTTAGTTCAAATACGAGTTTCTTATAAAGATCTTAAATAAGTCTGGTCCCTTAGCCTGCCTTATTTTTGTTGTTAGCACTTACAAACATCTGATACTTTATTCTATTTTTTGTACATTCATCTTTCTCTTTTGCTAGAATATGAATTCCATCTGAGTAGGGGCTTTACTTTATATATTAGTGTAGTGCCAGAACCTACTAAAGTTTGTGGAGCCCAAATTCTCATTTTAATAAATGTTGTTGACTAAGAGAATGAATTGCCTAATAGAATTTGTCAATGAGCATAAAATTATTATTATATTCTTATTATTTTAAAAGTTCTTTGTCTCCAACAAAATATTTCGCCTTGATGGGCTTACAGTACCAAATCAATAGATTTCGTTTTTTTATTTTAATTTTTATTTATTTTATTTATTTTTATGTGTATGAATGTACTGTCTGTATGTAGGTTTGTGCACCTGTATCATGCAATGCAGCGAAGGTCAGAAGAGGGTGTCAGATTCCCCTGGAACTGGAGTTAAAGACGGTTCTCAGCCGCCATGTGGGTGCTAGGGATCGAACCTGGATTTCATTTTAATTCTAAAAAAATCTTTAAAATTTTAATGCTAGAAAAATCCTTGGAATCAAGAAGCTAATGTGGAAAGTACTCGGAATTCTAACCCTCTAAAAAGCTACACCTCACTGGGCATGGTTCTGCACCCCTTTAATCCCAGCACTCAGGAGGCAAAGGAAGGCAGAAGACCTATGAGATTGAGGCCATCCTGGTCTGTATAGCGAGTCCCAGGGTTGGCTGGGTCTACATAGCGAGACCCTGTCTCAAAAAAGCCAAGAAACGATCTACCTCTAATTTAGATATGCATTAAAGTAGTGCAATATCCAAATGTCTTCAAACTTAAAATGACCTACTATGAACAACACTGTACATTATGATGTTTTTGATGTTCTACTCTTTCTTGAAACAGAACCTTTTCCCCAGGGGGATTATCAGCATCTGGCCTCTAGCTTCCCTTTCATTACCACCACCACTACCACACTAAGACCACAGGAAGTCTACATAGTGCTCATAATCCAATTTATCTCTCCTGCTGCCCCCTTGAAGTTTCCATTTTGCAGTATTGATCTGATTAATTTCTTAGATAAAACTGTTCTCTCCATAAAGGAAGATAGTAACTAGGTAAATACAGAAGTCTCTTCAAAGTCTAATTCTCTATAATTCCAAGTGATACATCTCTTAGAAACCTGAGAAGTGTATTAGAGGGATAAGACATTTCAAAACACATTTTTATTTAAAACATTTGTTTTTGAAAACAAGTTTAACTTTATTTTATTTTTATTTTTTTTATTTTTTTTATTTTTTTGTCTTTTTGAGACAGGGTCTCCCTGTAGCCCCAGCTATCCTGGAACTCACTCTGTAGATCAGGCTGGCCTTGAACTCACAAAGATCTGCCTGCCTCTGCCTCCCAAGTGCTAGGATTAAAGGCATGAGCCACCATGCCCGGCTTTTTTTTTTTTTTTTTGTCTAAAACAAGTTTAACTTTAAACCAGAAGTCATGTGATTATAGACTAAGACCAGAAATATGATTTGCCACTAAAAGCCAATGTTTATTGATTTTCTGGCACTTCAAAATTAAGCACTTATTTGGTAATCATAGCAAAGCTAAATTAGAATTAATGTTACTTACAATGGGATTGACCTTTCTAACATTCTTTATTTAAGTTGAATTACTTTAATATATAATCCAGTACACTCTGAATTTATCTTCTAAATGGAGAGTTAACTATTACTATATATAGTGGTTATTTTCAAAGTACCAGATTTTGACAAGACAAACATTTGACATGCTTTCTCCTATAATTACTATTACTAAACAACTATAAAATAAAATTTACAGAAATTATTTAATCACTGATAACAAATTATATACATTAAATTGTATAATTATAAAAACAAAATGATGGGAGCCTATATGTATAAATGAAGTATAAATGATTTAAAACAATATTGATCACACTTTGCTACTTTTTTTGTTTTAATATACTGTCAAAATCAGCATTTTCTCATGTCATAATAATGCATTGGAAATGTTTTTTGATTCTAAAAACAGAGGATCTAAAAGCTTTTGGAGGTGTTGCTTCTCACTATCCTGTGTTAACTGGCTCAGATGGGCAATTCTGCTATACCAGATCCTGTTGACTAGAGCTCAGTCTCTGGGGCTGAATTGAGCTAGAACTTCTTTGGACAAGGTTGTCCCTGCATGTGGCTAATGGAATATGCAGGCAGGTGACTGTATACTGGTGCTTCTTTAAAGGGTTTGGTTTTTTCTCTGCACAGATACTGTGTTCAGTGTTCTGACAGCAAGTATTCATTCCTACAGAGAAAAAAAGGATACTCTTTTATTAAATATTTTATTTATTATTTTTTATATGTATTGAGTATACTGTCTGCATGTAGGTTAGTGCACCCGTGTCGTGCAATGCCGCGGAGATCAGAAGAGGGCGTCGGATTCCCCTGGAACTGGAGTTAAAGACGGTTCATAGCACCATGTGGGTGCTAGAAATAGAACCCGGGTCCTCTACAAGAGCAGTCGGTGCTCTTAACCGCTGAGCCATCTTTCCAGCACTAGAAAAGGATACTCTTAAAGGATAAACTTGGAGTCCACAGTGTTATTTTCATAGCACTTTATTGGATAAGGTATGATAGGACCTAAAGGGAGACAAAAAAACAACAAACAAACAAACAAACAAACAAACAAAAAACCCTCCATCCCCTCCCTGTTGAAAATAATGAGAGCTATCACTCCAGCTTTAACCAATATGCTTTTTACTTCTGTTTGTACCAATAATTATAAGTTAGAAGTAATTTTTACTGGGGCTGGAGAGATGGCTTGGTGGCTAAGAGTACTGGCTGCTCTTGCAGAGAACCCAGGTTTAAGCCCCAGCACCCACATGTTGAGTAACAGCAGTCCTTAACTCTAGTTCCAGGGGAGCCGATGCTCTTGTCTGACCTCCACAGGCACTCCATGACACTGGTGCACTTACCTCCATGCAGGCAATACATTCATACACATAAAATAAAAATAATAAAATATTAAAATGAAAGAAAGAATCGCTGTTAAGGCATTCAATGAGAAAAGGAAAAGCTGATATAATTGAGGTTTAGACACATCTATGCAACTACTTTTTAATTTATTTGAGTTTAGACTATTTGGAGTTCTTGAATCTACAGATTTATGCCTTTTCCTTAATTTTATATATTTCTCCTTCAAATAGTTTTTAACATATATTTTTATTGAAGTTTTGTAAATTTTCATGCATCTTAATCACAGTTAGACCCCACCCCCTATCTGTACTCTCCCATAACCCCCCCATAGTGAATTACTTACATTCTGTTCTACATGTTTAGTCCTATTGAGTCAACTTTGTGTCCCTGATGTACCTTGATGTGAGTTCATCCACTGGAGTTCAGTCAGTCTATCTAGTGTGACAACTAGAAGACCAACTCTCCCTCCCAAGCAGTGATCAGCTGCTAATAGTCCCTCAGCTAAGGTTGGAGATTCTTGCCCATTCCCCCCAGTTCTCTGCTGTGCTTTCAAATACTTTTAAAGCCCCATTTGCTTTCTTCTTTTTCTTGGGTATGCAATGAAGTACCTATTTACACTGAGGTAGGGGTGGAAGTTTGGTCCCCACTGGGTCACACTGACTAGGATTCAAATAAAGTAATAATTTTTTCTCTGATTTTTAGTTAGAATAGGTGGTTATTGTCTAAAATTTTTATGGTTTTCCAGTTTACCTTTTTCCTGGTCCTTTGTCTAGAGAGAGCAGAGATGTTCATATAGCACAGTTTTTAAAAAGCTATGTATATTTGATACAAACCTGCTTTTCTTTATTTTTTACTTTACATATCATGAAGAATTTTAATGTTATAACAACTTCTGAAAATCATTCTTAATAGCTAGGATGTTGTGTTTCCTCCAGATTGAATCAGTCCCTTATAAAGGGAGAAAGGAACCTGTGCCAGAAACCTTTAGTGTCAACTTGACACATCTGTTGAGGAAGCCTCAACTGGGGAATTGCATCCATTGGACTGGCCTGTGGCCATGTCTGTGGGGTATTTTCTTGATTGTTGAGTGATGTGGGAGAGCTCAGCTCTCTGTGGGTGTTGCCATCCCTGAACAGGTGGTCTTGTATTATATAAGAAGGCAGGCTGAGTATGGGCCAGGGGAGCAACCCTGGCATTCCTCCATGCCTGTGCTTCAGCTCTTGTCCACAGGTTCCTGCCCTGAGTTCCCACCTTGGGCTCCCTAAGTGATGATGAACTCTAACTTGGGAGATGTAAGACGAATAAACCCTTTCCACCCCAAGTTGGTATTGGTCAGAGTGTTTTGTCACAGCAAGTGAAAGGAAACTAAAACAAAAGCTAAGTGAGACCCATGAAGCCCACAAGAACCTTACAAGATTCAGCAGGTACCTACTGGATATTATATAACCTGAAAACTACTTCAAGGGGCAAAAGCCTCTGTTGGTGTCTGCAACTTGCACAGGAGACTCCACCAGATGGCACTCATGCCAGGGCAAGGTTTTGGGTGATTCATCCACCTGAGCTATCTAAACTCCTATAGGTGACACCAGTTGATGCTATTGCTCTGCCAGCCTGGCCTTGGACAGAATTATTCCTTTGGTCTGTCTTTGCTGTCTATAATTAGGGTGAATAGAAGTCAACTTCCTGGGATGTAAGACGAATAAACCCTTTCCTCCCCAAGTTGGTATTGGTCAGAGTGTTTTGTCACAGCAAGTGAAAGGAAACTAAAACAAAAGCTAAGTGAGACCCATGAAGCCCACAAGAACCTTACAAGATTCAGCAGGTACCTACTGGATACTATATAACCTGAAAACTACTTCAAGGGGCAAAAGCCTCTGTTGGTGTCTGCAACTTGCACAGGAGACTCCACCAGATGGCACCCATGCCAGGGCAAGGTTTTGGGTGATTCATCCACCTGAGCTATCTAAACTCCTATAGGTGACACCAGTTGATGCCATTGCTCTGCCAGCCTGGCCTTAGACAGAATTATTCCTTTGGTCTGTCTTTGCTGTCTATAATTAGGGTGAATAGAAGTCAACTTCCTGGGACAGATAACAGAAGGCCACAGAAAATTATTAGAGACATTTCTATACATGGTAAAATTCCATGAGATTTTAGCTATCTTTTTCTTATCTGTCATCTCTAAGTACTTTTGTGACAGGGTATGACTAGATAATTATTATTGAAAAAAATAAAAGTACCATTTCATTTACAACAACTTTAAAACAGTGCCTTATAAAGATAATAAAATCAAGAGACTCTATGCAAATTAGGAAAATTTGACAGAGGATTTAAGAGTGTTATATATTTAAGCAGAAACAAGTTTGTAAAAATTAGATTCTTAATTTCCTGCTTGAAGTTCAATAGTATCTAAAGCATATCCCTTTGTATACTGTCTCCTTGTCTTCTGACCCATACCTACTGAGGTACAGTCTAAACAATTATTTCAAGGATTTTTTTTATCTTCTTTTCCTTTTCTGTTCTTGTATTGGAAAGAAAAGAAAAAAATAAATAAAAAATACTTATTAGTGCCATTTAGTGACAGATGGTCATACAAAAATGATGAAGTTTACCAAAATGCTAGACAAAAATGCTACATTGTTACTGAGAAACAAGAGTAAAATTCAAGAATGTTATGCTCCTTTTACTCAGAACTGAAGGGTAACATAAAGTGTCAGAATCCGCTAATGGAATCCATTCTCTAATTCACTTCACTTTGGTGTGTTTAAGCCTTAACACATAAGAAGATTGATTTTTACCTCAATATAGTAGCCATTAAATACAGGGTACACTCTTTCTTGCTCTATATTAGACAAAATATAACTTCTTAAATCACTTTACTCTAAGCTTCCTCATCTCTAAGTAAAGAATTGCAATTTCTACCACCTCTGAAGTAATTTTAAGTCCTGAGATGAAAAAAATGGCATTAGCTGTGCCTTACTGGGTGGTCCTTGCCCTCAGTCACCACTCTTGGCTCACAGTCTCCACACACCATTTGACTCAACATGAGCTGTAGCTTGGCTCTGGAATGGCCTCCAAAAATCGTATGTTAAAAACCTGGTCCTCAGCCTTGGTACTCTTGGGAAGCCATAGAAACCTGCCTAGTGGGGCCTGGTGGACCTTTTTAGATCACTGGTGGTGTGCCCTTGAGGGGAATTGTGCAATTGTACAAAATTGTACAAACCCAGCTTCTCTCTCTCTCTCTCTCTCTCTCTCTCTCTCTCTCTCTCTCTCTCTCCTGCCTATGCCTATGAAGCAAATGGGCTTCCAGCTCCATGTGATTCCCATTGTGATATGCTGTCATGCCACAGACCCAAAAGCAGGACCAAGCTGGGCATGGTGGTGCACACCTATAAGCCTAGCACTTGGGAGGCAGAAGCAGGCAGATCTCTGTGAGTTCAAGGCCAGCCTGGTCTACAGAGTGAGTTCCAGACCACCTGGGAGTAAAGGAAGACCCTGTCTCAAAAAGACCAAAAACAAAAAAAAGCAGAAAAAGCAGGACCACTCAATCAAGGACTAAAAATTCTAAAACTGTGAGCTGAAATATACCTTTCCTCTCTATAAGTTAATTCTCTTGATCAATTTGTCATATGATTGGAAAATTGACCAACATAGCCTTCTTGTGAATTTCTATTAGACTAAACATATTTGATACTTACATAATAGATTCAATAGTTCAGTTGACAACTGATTGAAGAAAAAACTTTGAATTTTCTAAAATACTTGTATTGATAACAAAATCCAGTATAAATTGTTTGTAATATATAAATTATAAATCCTCATCATATAATACACTTCTGATTTTGGTTAAAGAATCTCTAAACACTCAGGAAAGAGGTTATCCTCTCTGTATCAGAAGCAAAACAGTTGAATTTTAATTAATTTTTTTATGTGTATGAATGTACTGTCTGCAGGTAGGTTTGTGCACCCATGTTGTGCAATGCCGTGGAGGTCAGAAGAGGGTGTTGGATTCCCCTGGGAACTGGAGTTAAAGGAGGTTCTCAGCTGCCATGTGGGTGCTGGGGATTGAACCCAGGTCCTCTGCAAGAGCAGTCAGCACTCTTAACCGCTAGGCCATCTCTCCAGCCTCCAGCAGTTGAATTTTATGCTTAGAGAATATTCTTTCAGTAAGATAACTCAAAAGGAACTGAAGCTTAAAATATTATTTTTTTGCAAGATAATATTTTTTATTAGGTTGATAGATGGTATTACAGGTTTATGCATCAATATTATCTTTTTAGCAGTTATTAAATAACCTTATATATATATATATATATATATATTTTGACTATATGGATTTTGTATTACATTGAACAATGAGAACAAAGAAAAAGTCTTTATTGCAACATAGTTAATTGCATAAATGTAATAAAAATTACATCAACTTAAAGAGCCAAAATATATCACGAATTATAACATTCTACTATGAAATCTAAATGAGCTCCATAAGAGAAAATTAAGCTTTAGTAAAATATATCTTTGATGCAACAACTCATTGCTTAGAAATATTTTTGTTGTTATTATGATTTATTTTGTTGAACAATATTTGCTAATTATGTTGTTATAGAAATTGTCATACAAGAAGACATACATGTCACAGGCTATCTCAAATTCAAGGATGTTTAAATTCTTTTTCTTCACAAAAGTCAACCTTTAAAATAATTTGAAACAAATTAAAACATACCATTCTAAAGAAATATTTATGCTATAATTGCTCACATTTTATTCTAACAATGTTATGTATTTCTGAATTATGTATAATAAATGGAACAGTTTCTTTTAGAGAAACCTCCAAAACAATTCTTTAAAAACAGTTTTAACATTTTTCTTATGTAAGAGTTCTTTATAATTTTTCTATCAATCAAAATCCAGCTGAAATATATTTTGAAGTGTTTCCTTTGTGAAAAAACTAAAGGCTTTGTTGATAATTTCAAATTTTAAGTAATTTTGTGGAGGAAAATAATGTTTCTATTTATTTATTTATTTATTTATTTATTTTTATCAAATCTAGACCCGTGTCCCCCACCCTATCCCCCTACCCCACCAGAGCTCATGCATTCTGCCAAACATGCTTTTCATCTCTTTCTCAGTCTTTCTCAATATTCTCCATGTGGAAGTGGACTGTTTTGAGCAGAAGTTCACTGCTTCAGTCATTCTTTGATTCAGTCCTTTCTGCTGCTGTTGTTGTTGTTGTTGTTGTTGTTGTTGTTTCCAATATGCATCACTCCCAACTGCTTTGGCAAAAGCTCAAGGGGCCTTGCACAAGAAATATTTAAACTGCATAATTGGCATTAGCATCCAGAGATGAGGGATACCATTCATCATTTGTTTTTCTGGGACTGTGTTACTTCACTCAGCATGATATCTTCTAACTCCAGGCATTTTCTGGCAAAGCTCATGATGTCGTCTTTCTTTTCTGCTGCATAGAACTCCAATGTGTAGATGTACCACATTTTCTCTATCCACTCATCAGTTGAGGGGCATTTGGGTGGATTCCAGCTCCTTGCTATTGTGAAGAGAGCTGAAATAAATATGACCATGCATGTATCTCTGCGGTGGGATGAGTCTTGAGGGTACATTCCTAGGAGTGGTATGGCTGGGTCGGGTGGCAAGTTCATTCCAAGTCTTCCAAGGGTTCTCCACACTGCTTTCCATAGTGGCTGTACGAGTTTACATTCCCACCAGCAGTGGATGAGTGTTCCCCTTTCCCCACAACCTCTCCAGCACTTGGTATCATTTGTTTTCTTGATCCTAGCCAGTCTTACTGGAGTAAGATGATATCTTAAAGTGGTTTTGATTTGCATTTCCTTAATGATTAGTGATGTTGAGCAGTTCTTGAGGTGTTTCTCAGACATCTCTAATTCCTCGCTTGTGAAGTCTCTGTTCAGTTCTTTGCTCCATCTATTGAGCGGGTCGTTTGTTTTCTTTTTTCTTTGTTTTTTGAGTAGTTTATATATTCTGGAAATCAATGCTTTGTCAGATGTATCTGCAGTGAAGGTTTCCTCCCACTCTGTGGGATTTCTCTTCACTTCCTTGATTGTTTCTTTTGATGTACAGAAGCTTTTGAGTTTGATGAGGTCCCATTTGTCAATTGTCGACCTTAATTCTTGTGCAGCTGCTGTCTGATTTAGGAAGTCTTTTCCTACGCCTATGTCTTGTAGTCTGCTGCCAACTTTTTCTTCTATCACCTTCAGAGTTTGGGGTTTCACGTTGAGGTCTTTAATCCATCTGGAGTTGACTTTTGTACAGGGTGAGAGGTAGGGGTTTAATTTCATTCTTCTACAAGTGGTGATCCAGTTTTGCCAACACCACTTGCTGAAGATGCTGTCTTTTCTCCATTGTGGTTTCTTGGCCCCCTTGTCAAATATGAGATGGCTGAAATTGTATGTGCTCAGATTTGGATCTTCGGTTTTGTTCCATTGGTCAACAGGTCTGTTTTTGTGCCAGTACCAGGCTGTTTTTATGACTATAGCCCTGTAGTATAGTTTAAAATCTGGTATAGAGATCCCTCCTGTGTAGCTCTTTTCACTCAGGATTGATTTGGCTATTCGGGGTCTTTTGTTTTTCCAAATGAATTTAAGAACTTTTGTTTCCAAGCCTGTGAAGAAACTCTTGGGGATTTTGATTGGGATTGCATTAAATCTATACAAGAGTTTTGGTAAAATGGACATTTTTACAATGTTAATTTTCCCAATCCATGAGCATGGGAGGTTTTTCCATCTTCTGAGGTCTTCTTCAATTTCTTTCTTTAAGGGTTTAAAATTTTTGTTGTAGAGGTCTTTGGTGTCTTTGGTTAGGTTTGTTCCTAGGTATCTTATTGTTTTTGAGGCTATTGTGAGTGGGAAGGTCTCTTTGAATTCTTTCTCCAGTTGCTTGTTCTTGGTGTAAAGAAAGGCCATTGATTTTCTAAGGTTAATTTTGTATCCTGCCACTTTGCTGAAGCTGTTAATCGTTTCTAGGAGTTTTCTGGTGGAGTTTTTTGCATCCCTTAAGTAAACAATCATATCATCAGCAAATAGGGATAGTTTGACTTCCTCTTTTCCAATTAGTACTCCTTTAATATCCTTTTCTTGCCTTATTGCTCTAGCAAGTGTTTCAAGCACTATATTGAAGAGGAGTGGTGATAGGGGGCAGCCTTGCCGAGTTCCTACCTTTAAAGGGAATGTTTCTGTCATTTCCCCATTTAGGATGATATTGGCTGTGGGTTTCCTGTATATGGCTTTGATTACATTGAGGAATGATCCCTCCAATCCAATTCCTTCTAGGACTTTAAGCATGAAGGGATGCTGGATTTTGTCAAAGGCTTTTTCAGCATCAATTGAGATGATGGTGTGGTTTTTGTCTTTGATTCCGTTTATGTGTTTGATGATGTTTATTGATTTTCGTATGTTGAACCATCCCTGCATCTCTGGTATGAATCCAACTTGGTCATGATGGATGATCTTCTTGATGTGGGTCTGTATGCGATTTGCCAGTATTCTGTTTAGAATTTTGGCATCTGTGTTCATGAGGGAGATGGGTCTATAATTCTCCTTTTTAGTTGTATCTTTGCCTGGTTTTGGTAATAGAGTGATGTTGGCTTCATAGAAGGAATTTGGGAGAGTTCCCTCTGATTGTATACTTCTAAACAGTTTCAGAAATAATGGTTGTAGGTCTTTTTGAAATGTTTTATAGAATTCTGCTGTGAAACCGTCTGGGCCTGGGCTTTTTTTAGTTGGGAGGCTTCTTACTACATCCTCTATTTCTTCATATGTTATGGGTCTGTTTAAGCTGCTGGTCTCCTCTTGGCCAAGCTTTGGTGATTCCCAAGATTTCAGATATTCATCCATTTCTTCTAGATTTTCAAACTTGGTAGAATATAGGTTCTTGTAATATTCCCATATAATTTTCTTGATCTTTTCCTTGTCCGTTGTGATATTTCCCTTTTCATCACAGATTGTATTGATTTGGAGTTGTTCCTTCTTTCTTTTTGTTAACTGGGCTAGAGGTCTGTCTATCTTGTTTATTCTTTCAAAGAACCAACTTTTGGCTTCATTGATTTTTTGTATTGTTTTCTTTGTTTCTATTTCATTGATTTCTGCTCTGATTTTTGTTATTTCTTCCTGTCTGTTGCGTTTAGGGTTCATCTGTTGTTGCCTCTCAAGTGCTTTTAGCTGTAGTGTTAGATCATTCACTTGTGCTCTTTCTGTTTTTCTAATGTAGGCACCCAGGGCTATAAATTTCCCTCTTAGGACTGCTTTTAAGGTATCCCATAAGTTTTGTTGTGTTGTATTGTCATTGTCATTCAGTTCCAGGAATGTTTTTATTTCTTTCTTTATCTCTTCCTTGACCCATTCATTATTCAAGAGTGTGTTGTTTAGTCTCCATGTGTTCTTGTAGGCAGGAGGGCTTGTCCTGGTGTTGATGTTGAGCTTCATTGCACTGTGGTCTGACAGGATGCATGAAATTATTTCAATCTTTTTGTATTTGTAGAGGTTTCTTCTGTGTCCCAGGATGTGGTCGATTTTGGAGAATGTTCCGTGGGGTGCTGAGTAGAAAGTGTATTCTCTGGTATTAGGATGGAATGTTCGGTAGAGGTCTATGAGGTCCATTTGGTGTATCATATCGTTCAGTTCAGATGTCTCTCTGTTTATTTTTTGTCCTGTTGACCTATCCAAAGGACTCAGTGGGGTATTGAAATCTCCCACTATGAGTGTGCTGGGGTTAGTCTGTGACTTGTGGTCCTGGAGAATTGTCTTTATAAAGTTTGGTGCACCAGAATTTGGGGCATATATATTCATAATTGTGAAATCTTCTTGGTGGATTGTTCCTTTGATGAAAATGTAATGGCCTTCTTTGTCTCTTCTGATTTCTTTTACTTTGAAGTCTATTTTATCCGATATTAAAATAGCAACACCTGCTTTCTTTTTGGTACCATTTGCTTGGAATATTTTTTTCCATCCCTTCACTTTAAGGTGGTGCCTGTCCTTGAAGGTAAGATGTGTTTCTTGTAGACAGCATATCGATGGATTCTGTTTCCTAATCCAGTCTCCCAGTCTATGTCTTTTGATTGGGGAATTTAGTCCATTAATATTTAAGGTTATGACTGATAGGTTTGTGTTGCTTCCTTTTGCCTTATTATCCATTTGCGGTTTTGGTTTAGGTTTCTACTTCTGCAGTTATGCTTTTATTGATTTCTCTTTCTAGGTGCCTGGGGATGGTTGCTCCTTTCTTCTGTCCT
This sequence comes from Rhizomys pruinosus, assembly GCA_009823505.1. Lineage (NCBI taxonomy): Eukaryota > Metazoa > Chordata > Mammalia > Rodentia > Spalacidae > Rhizomys > Rhizomys pruinosus. The sequence continues at coordinate 1,714,127 of VZQC01008045.1, forward strand.
TTGAATTGCTTCAAGTATTCTCTGAAGGGTTGGTTTTCCGGACATGTATTCTTTCATCTTGTTTATGTCATGGAAGGTTTTTCTCTCTCCTTCAACTATAATTGACATTTTTGCTGGGTATAGTAACCTGGGTTGGCATCTATTGTCCTTTAACACTGGGAATGCTTTGCTCCAGGTTCTTCTTGCTTTCATAGTTTGCATTGAGAAGTCAGTTGTAATTCTGATAGGTTTCCCCTTATAGGTCACTTGTTGTTTTTCTCTTGTGGCTTTAAGGATTTTGTCTTTGTTTTGGGTGTCTAGCATTTTAACTATGATGTGGCGTGGAGAATTTCTTTTCTGATCTTGTCTGTTTGGAGTTCTATGTGCTTCTTGTATTTGTATTGGTTTGTCCTTTTTTAGTTTGGGGAAGTTTTCATCTATTATTCTGTTGAAGATCTGATCAATACCATTCTCTTGGGATTCTTCTCCTTCCTCTATTCCTATGATGCGGAGGTTTGATCTTTTCATAGTGTCCCACAGTTCCTGGTTGTTCCACTTTTGTGTATTTTTAAATTTTTCATAATCTTTCCTTGAGGTTTTTAGTTGTTCTGTGTTATCTTCCAGGTCTGATATTCTTTGTTCTGCTTCCTCCATTCTGCTTCTGAGGCTTTTTCCATTCCTTTCCTCTTGATTGGATGAGTGTTTGATTTCCTTTTTCATTTCCTCTTCTGATTTCTTTAGTATTTCTACTTCTTTTTGGAGCTTCTCAATCTCTTCTTGTAGCTCTTTGCTTCGCTGGTTGGTTTCCTTATCTTTTTCAGCATGGGATCTTTTCAGTGTTTCTACTTCCTTCCGGAGTTTGTCATTCTCTCTCTCTAGGTCCTTCTTGAGTTCTTCATTCTCTTTTCTTAGTTCTTTGATTTGCTCTTTATAATCTTGTAGTTCTTTATATATGTTCCCAATTGTGTTTCTGATATCTGTGTCCTGGGCCATCCCCAGGGCATTCCCACTGTAGGAATCTTCCATAGGGTTGGTAGAGCTTGGTGTGGGATTATCCTGCCCCTTTCCCATGTTGTCTCTTCTTCGTGTTCCTGGCATATGAACTTCTCCTTGCCTGTATTCCAATGTAAGTCCTAAAATGCCTCTTCACTGTGTTGAAGGCTTGCTTTGCTTGCCTCCTTCAGATGCCTTCTTAATGGGGGGGGGGCTGTGGGCAGGCTGTTTAGCTGCCCTGGCACCTGTGCTTGCCTCAGCTAGTCTCGGGAGATCTCAGAAAAAGCCAATTAAGCCAAAGACAACTGGATTAATGGATTAACTATATTAAATCAATCAGCAATCAGCCTTGCCGAAGTATCCAGCTGTTGCCTACCTACCTGCTCTTGCCTCAGCTGGTCTCAGGAGATCTCCAAAATATTATTTTTATATAATATAATGCGGTACCATTTTATTCAGGTTAAGTCTATATATATAAATTATTTCCATTTAGTTATTTGTGTGTTCATTTGTCAGACATTGTATTAAACACTAAAATATGCATGCTTTGGGTTTACTAACTAGAGGGACTCCATCATTTTTTTTTTTTTTTGGTCTTTTTGAAACAGGGTCTCCTGTTAGTCCCAGCTGACCTGGAGTTCGATATGTAAACCAGGAACTCACAGAGATCTGCCTGCCTCTGCCTTTAGAGTGCTGGGATTAAAGGCATGTGCTACCATGCCTGGCCTTTTTTTTTTTTTTTTTTGACACCATCATTTTTAAGAATCTTGAAACACCTTCATAGTGGAACATCTTCAGAAATAATCAAATTTTAACTTAATTTATTGATTTTAGAAAACACATTTTTCTTTAATTCTTTGAGAATTTTGTATGTGCATACAAAGTATCTTGATAGCTTATTTCTTTCCATAATAAGGAAGGCTTCAAAATGTGCTTAGATTTACAAAGCCATAGAAAGAGCACTTGTGAAAAGACATACAGACGGGAGGCATTATGCTTGTTCTATGAAGGCAGTTTTTATATTTAGAGGATTACCAGTGAAACCAGACAATATATTCATTTCCAACAAAATGATTAAAGGGCAGGGTGAAGGGATAGAAAGAATTTATGAAAACAATTTGGTCATCATTTCTTAGAGATTCTGTGTTAAATCTCATTTCATTTATTGAACAATTTGCCTTTGATGAAGTTTACAATCTACGAAGTTTCAGTTTTTCTATGGCATTTTCTGTACTGTTTTAACAAAACTGGCAGAGCTTCATGACAGCAGTTAGTCCTCAGGAAAATCTTGATACAGTATTATATCTAAGGGCTCTCTCTCTCTCTCTCTCTCTCTCTCTCTCTCTCTCTCAACAAAGGTAAGTTTAGCTGGAAAAAATCATAAGCATCAAACATTTCTCTCACCTTAATATCTATTTCTTAAAGTCTAATCCACAGCTAGTATATTTCCATTGATCTTTTTTCCTTTCATCCTGTTTCATTTTAAATAGGTTTTCAGAGCAGAAGACCTCTCAGACTACATTACAGTTCTATTGGGGCTTCCTGACACTCTGTCATGGAGACATTGTAGTTCTTGAGTAATAAGAAGGACTTAGGGAAAAGAGAATCTTATCTTTATTCATATCTCTGAAATAAATATTGCTGAAGAACAAATGATATTGAGTTACTTGTAATGTCTGAATGCTGAATAATTCCTGAAAGTGACATTGATGATGCTGGACAGTTGAATTTCATACAAGAGAAGTGACTACTATCGCGAGAAAGATCAACCCTTATTCAAGAGAGGGCAAAGTGTTAAATGATCACATTAGATGAAAAACCAAATAATAGTGAGCTAATAATACCCTACCCTTTAAAATATTCTTTGCTGGCTGGTGTGGTGGCACACTCCTTTAATCCCAGCACTTGGGAAGCAGAAGCAGGTGGATCTCTGTTGAGTTCATGGCCAGCCTGGTTTACTTAGTGAGTTCCAGGACAGCTGAAGCTACAGGGAGACCCTATTTCAAAAAAGGCAAAAAAAAAAAAAAAACCATAATAAAATACAATATTTCTTGCTCACGTTTTTCTAAAGGCTTCATAAGAGAATATGGGATAGAAGCTCCTAAGGCCTACATTGGTTAGTGCAGGATATATTGATTGTTATTCTTAAGGTAATTGTATATTAATGAATATAATTTGGTGTGTATTTAGCTGTCCTAAAATGTTCTTACATTATTTTTTAAAGTCCCTAGTAAAATAACTCTCGAGCTTCTCTTAAAGACAATTGTGTAATTCAGTAGTTCCATAGGAATTGCTAACAACATTCAGATGTCTAAACTGTCAAGAGGAAGAGTCCTCTGAGAATAGTGCTTCCATGTAACTGATTCCCAGGGATATGTGTAAATAGTTCCTGAGCAGCAACCACTCACACTCCCTGCATCAGTTGGGCGATGGGAAAGAAATACATACAACAATTTGAATTGCCAATATGCTAAAATGTGTACCTCTACTCTTGAGAAACACTTCTTTTTTACTAATTAAAACTGAAGCAAAAGAAATAGGTGGTAATAGAAATAATCACAATTTAACATAAATCCTAAAGGAATCTAGATATTTTTAAAAAGCTAAATCAGTGGTAACAAATTGAGAATTTACATATCCAAAAATAACTGTAGGTTTCAGGTCCATATGTTTTCCTCCTGTTTCAGACTTAGTAGCCACTCCATTTTTCTGAGACCCTTTTCATCTCTTTTCACCTCTTGAGTATTTGTTATCTCTAGAAAACAGACATTGTCCTCAAGTGCTCATGGTTCTTCGTGTAAGCTCTCAGAACAGTTTAGACATACCTCTGCCTAATTTTATCGTTAAAGTTGGTCACTGATACAATATTCCTTCCCAGATAAGGAATTATCTAAGGCGTAGACAGCATGGATTTTTTTTTTTTTGTGGTTATCCATGGTTTAATACAGTGTCTAAATCCAAGTGGTGACATTAAATTTGGGTTTGTAAAATGGTGGGTATATTATCAATCCTATTATGAAATGACTATAAAAATATAGCAGGTATGCAGATAACATTTTAGCTATAAAAATTCTACAGCTTGATTATAATTGGACTCTAAGATTATGTTACACATGCATTTTATTTTCAAAATCCCCAGCAGATTATGTTCAGATTTTTAAAAATCCATTGGCTTAAATTAAATAGACCTCCCCTTTAATGGTTGTTTGAGCAAGTTGCAGAATTTGATGCCTTTTTACAGCCTTGGTAATAAATTATGGCATAAGTTGAGACAGATAATATATTTACAATAAGTTTTTAAACTACAGTTACTTAAAGACACTATTACTATTAAATAGATTCAACTGTTAAGACAATAAATAAGACTCGAAGCAGCTACCGATGGAGTTCTGAGCTGCTCTGAATTCTCCTGAGTGCCTGAGATGGAGTTTCAGAGGACTTCTGACTGAGTTGGGAAAGAAGATTGTCTTTACAGCCCCTTTAAGTAGTATCAAGTAGAGTTCTGAAGTCTTCTGTGAGGAGGCCCCTCTCTGAGGTTCCAGAATTGAAATTACTTACAATCACTTAGCTCACTTATGGGAAAGCACCAGTCATCCATCCTAAGCACATGGTGATCATTAGGCTGACCAGCCACAATTGGAACGTTATAAACATTTGTTTCTAACACATGGATTATGGTTTCCTTGTGTGATTTTTACTAGTGTTTGTTTAGATGGAAGTTATGAAACTTTTGGCTAGGTGCAGAAGAAAATCATTTCATGATTACACTGATCTTTTCAGCCTGGGCCACACACAAAAGACAACACTGTCATTTACATCCTCAGAAAACATAAAAGATGCCAATAAAACGTGCTGTATTCTCATCAAAGTTTAATGTAACAACTTTCTGTAATGCTCATAATTAAACAGCTGTTCCTGTTAGGAAAACCAGGGCACTCTACATCTATCAGGAGAATCGAGATGTGATCTGTCCCGATCAGAATCCCAGAAGAATCTGTTTTTAGAAATTGTCAAGCTAATTTTAAACTATGTAGGGAAATGTCGGAACCCAAAATAGGCAATGTAGCTTTGAGAAAGAACATCATTAAAGTTGGAAGGCCTAAACTATCTGATTTCTGGACTTGTTGTAAAACTATAATAATTAATTAGCATGAATCTGGTATATAGAGCAAAAATAAATTAATAGTGTCATGTGCCTGTAATCTCAGCTATTCAGCAGGCTGGGCAGGAGGCCTGAGAGTTCAAGGCTTGCCTAAATAATATAGTAAGACCTAGTTTTATATAACCAAACAAAACACAAACAAGTCCAGAAAAATTCTTACTCAGTTTTGTTTTTTATTTTCTTTTTGTGCTTGTGTATGTTTTGGTATGTACGTTCATATGGGTGTGGGCAGCTGGTGTTTGAGGGTGAGATACACATATATGTAGAAGCCACAGACCTATTGGGTACTGCTCCTCAGTACCCGTCTACATGTTTTATGAGGCAAAGCTTCCTTATTCACCAGGAAGTCACAAATAAGGTTAAGCTGGCTGTCCAGAAGGTCCCAGGACTCCTTGTTCTCTACCTCCATCCCCAGCACTGGGATTAGAAATTATTACCATGACTGACTTTTTTTTTTTCTTTAATCTTTTTGAGACAGGGTCTCCCCATAGCCTCAGCAGGCCTGGAATTCACTCTGTAGACCAGGCTGGCCTTGAACTCAGAGTGCTAGGATTAAAGGCCTGGGTCACCACACCCGGCTTAAAGACGATTCTTAGCTGCCATGTGGGTGCTGGGAATCGAACCCGGGTCCTCTGCAAGAGAAGTTGGCACTCTTAACCAGTGAGCCATCTCTCCAGCCCCAGAAATTATTACCAAGCCTGACTTTTTGACACAGATGCTGGGTATCAAACTCAGGTCCTCATGCTTGTTAGGTAATCATTTACCAATGAAGCCCTCTTCCCAGGCCTGGGTTTACATTTTACCAATGAAGCCAACTTCCCAGGCCTAGGTTTTCATTTTCAGCAAATGCTCAAAGCAATTAAATTATTAAACAAAGATCTCAACAAGTGGTGAGTGAACCACTAGAGATCCACATGAAAACAGTGAACACTGACCATAGATTGAGACCTTTTACACATCTCAATTGGAGATGGATCACAAGCCTCAAATGTAAAATCTAAAACTGTAGGATCTGGGGCTGGAGAGATGGCTTGGTGGTCAAGAGCCCTGGCTGCTCTAGTAGAGGACCTGTGTTGAAATTCCCAGCACCTACACTGTAGCCAACAACTGTCAGTAACCCCAGTTCGAGGGAAAGTTGGTACCTTCTTTGACCTCCATGGGTATTCCATTATATGGATGTACTTACATACATGCAAGCAATATACTCATACGCATAAAATAAAAATAACAAATAAAATTAAATTAAATTCTAAGACCCTATGAAGAAATACAGAAAAATATCTTTATGACCTGAAATTTCTTAGAATATCATATTTAAACACCTATAGTCATGAGTGTGTACACACACACACACACACACATGCACATGAATATATCACATATCACAGAGAAACACATTTATCTGTAGGGTCAACAAAAGTTTAATTTAAAAAGACAAATCAATAACCATAGAGGAAAAGTTTAGATTTAGATTTTATCAAAGCACAAATAACTTTTCATCTAAAAACACAATGAAGAAAATAAGTAGGCAAGTCAGAGAATGTGAAAAAAAAATGCTTCTGAGCTGGAGAAATGGCTCAGTGGGTAAAGTGAAGATCTGAGTTCGAGGCCCAGTTCCCATAATAAAACATGGATCAAGTGCTAGAGGGGTGCTCTGCCCATGTCACCATGGCCAATTTGCCTATGGGCTCCTTCAGCAAGCACTGGGATCAATGAAGAAATGCACATAGCATCAGGAAAATGTGCTATTTGGTCTACTTACTTATTGGGAGACACTAGGACAATAAATGGCATTTGATAAGCATATTCATAAGACTTAGTTTCATGGTAGAAGCCATGACTGAGAAGTCCACTCATGCACATCCTCTCCAGATCCCCTTATCACCAGTCTGTTCAATCATTAACAAAAGAACCATCAGCAACTGCTTATGTGCCAGTCTAGATCCTTTCTTCGGGTCATCTTTTATTGTCCAGATATGGTGGACAATAAAATAGAGTAATGTTTTGCCTACTAAGATAATTTTTATCCACGCTTATCTTCTGGGCCACTCTGGGGATGACTTTAATGCTATAACCATACACTTGTACTAGGTGCTAGAAAATCATGCAGAAATGCCTGAAGGATTTTCCTTCTCTGTCATTCAATTAAGACTCTCCCCATAAAGCCCGAGGTGTGCATTGAGAGATAACGAGCAGGAGTCAGTGTCAAAAGAGTCTGAGCCTACATATAACATTTCTATTTGATGGTAGAGTGCTACTGTGCACACCCAATCTCATGACCCAGTGGGCCAAAAACTACCTAGTAGAATGTGGAGTGGTTAATCTATGGTGTGTCTCTCTCAAAAAAATCCACGTAAGGGGACTGGAGAGATGGCTCGGCAAGTAAGAACACTGGCTACTCTTGCAGAGAGGCCAGGTTTGTTTCCTAGCACCACTTCCAAGGGATCTGACACCCTCTTCTGGCTTCTGTGGGCATTGCAAGACATGGGTACACTTACACACATGCAAGCAAAACACTCATGCATAGACATCTTTACAAAGCTCCACTAAGGCCAGAAAGTCTCAGGTAGATGGTGAAAGGTGTGGCAGTATTCCTTCTTTTAAAAGATGTTTCATAAGCTTCAAATCATTGGATTCAATAAACATCAATTAGGTGGCAGACATTAATTTTTAGAGGGAAAGAAGAGCTATTACTTCCTTGTTCTGATTTTCAAATATCATACTGAGCAATGTAATCTATGCAGTATTCTTTCTGTTTTTCAACAATCTTAAAAATATTTCTATCTGTAGGGTGTCCTTTTACTTGACTGGCTCACTCGTTGGGTGGAATTTTAATAATAATCTTATGATATTGAAAGCCACTGTTGCTATAACCTATCAGCATATATTTCATGACTTAAAACAAAAGTAAGCTAACTGCCTTACAGCTCTGGAGGTGAGGCATTCAAAATAGGCTGGAAGGTGAGGTCCTCCAGAAAGGTTCAGGAATAATTCATTTTCCTGCTTCTTCTTCTAAAGTCTACTCTCATGGCTTGCATTATGTCCCTTCAAATCTCAGTATTTACTATCATCATGGCTTTTGTGATTTTATCCTATAAGAAACTTTGTACTTAAACTGGGCTCACAGATTACTGAGGATAACCTCTCAAATTTAATCTAATCATGTCTGACATCTCCTCTATCATGTAATGTAAAATATGCACAAGGTACAGTGATTGGGATGTAAGCACGTTTGGGGATCACTACTATAGTTACTGTGCTGGAAACCAAGGACTGGAAAAAGATCTCCAAAGTATTCAAAATTATTTTTTCCCTTGTGGTTGTTTCCCAGAATCACTATGAAGATAGAAAAAGATGCTTTTTATTTTTATGACTGACCCAAGTTGTAACTAAGGCACAGAAAGTTTAATCTTTGTGCCTTAGTTTTAGATTAACTAAGGTTAATCTTCATTTCTAACTAAGATTAATCTTTCTGTGCCTTAGTTACAACTGAAGGCAGAGGAAGTATATACCAGGAACATCGTGGAAAAATTGTGTTCCAAAAAGAAAGGGTTGGGGCTTGAATCTTTGTGCTACTACCTATAGAGGGAGAGGAGCTGTCCTTTATGTAAAGTGGTACTATTTTTGCTGTATAGAATAGCATGCATGAAGTTTTCTAAACACTTAGCACAGTCCCTGACCTAGACGGAATCCTCAACCCTATTAGGGTGGTTACTACAATCACACTTATTCATTTAGACTAAATGTGTTCTGTTCTGATTACCCGTGAGAACTTTATAAAGCCAAAAGGTTTTGGAAACACCCATGAAATTCTGAAAGGACTATGATTTAAAAAAAAAAAAAACTCCCTAGGTAATTATAGTGATAATCAAGGTTGGAAAACATTGATTTAAATGAAACTGGAAGGATATTACCCAAATATTTTGGATGAATCTACAATGAATATCACTGTGCCAAATCTAAAATTCTTTTTAAAAACTCATCCTTTAAAAATAAGCTTCATAGTTATCATTCAACTAAGACATACCTAGTATAAAAATGTACACGAATCACAATAGACAATTTTCATTCATATTTAACCTCAGAAATATTTTTCTGGTTTTATTATTTGGCAAGTGATTTTGCTTGAAAAGAAATTTTAATTGTCCATTAGGAGTCTATAACATGCCTTTAATATTTTTATGTAGCTTCCACACATAATGTGGAAGATAATTATTTTAAAACTTAGCATTTGCTATTTAATATTTGTATTTAAACATTGCACATAACTTGCTCTCAATGAGTTTGATGGTAACGTATGATTTCTGTCACGTGATTATTATTACTTTTTACTCATTGATTTATTTGATTGGATTTTAGAGATAGTCTTTCTAGATAGCTCAAGCTGGTCTTAAATTCACTATGCAGTTCAGGCTGGCCTTGAGCTTATGATGATCCTCCTGACTCAGATTCCTGAATTCTGGGACTACAAGAGTATGCCACCATTGTCAGTGTGGACTTTATTTATGTGTGTGGTACATGTGTGTGTATATATGTGTGTCAGCATAAGCATGCTTGTGCAGTGGTACACATGTAGAGGTCATAGAATAACTTTGAACTTTAGTCCTTACCTTCCACCTTGTTGGAGACAGATTCTCTGTTTTGCTGTGTGTATAATACATGAGGCTGGCAGGCTGTGAGCTTCCAGGATTCTCCTGTCTCTGTCTTCCTTCTCACTGTAGGAGCATTCCATTAGTCTCCTGAAAACACGTGCTTGAGAGGGAAACTTTTAAATTCCTGGGCATAAAAAAATACTATAGTTCCTCAGCTGGCAGTTTTATTTTTAAAAATGTTGTTTCTGTGTGAAAAGTTGTTCCATTTAAAAATAATTCCTTTAGCATAATGGCTTCAAGTTTCATCCATTTACCTGCAAATCTCATGATGTCATCTTTCTTTACCGATGCGTAGAACTCCATTGTGTAGATGTACCACATTTTTGTTATCCAGTTCTCAGTTGAGGGGCATTTGGCTTTATGCTAAGTGAAGTAACACAGTCCCTTCCCCCCAAAACAGGGATTGGTTTCCCTCATTTGCGGATGCTGTTACCAAATCCCCCAATTGAAAGAAAAGCTGGGCAATGTTTTTATTATATTACTTTTTATCTGAAAGCAACTGTGATGTTATAATGTGAATATTTTAATGAGCCTTAGAATTAACTTACCAACTACTTGAAGGTATGGTAATTAATGTACATGGGCAGAAGGTATATATTCATATTTTAGAGTAAAATGAAAGTAAAAGAAAACTCTGAACCCTTGAACATAAAAAAAGAAGGGATGTGCGGATGAACTGATCAATGAATACCAAGTTGGTTACATACAGCATGATGCTTTGGTGTACGATTTTACAGTAGGATCAACATAGATGCAATATTGTATGCATTTCCAAAAACCTCAAAGAAAGAACTGTGTAATTTTGTTCAGAACTGTGGAGTTTTTAACCACAAAGAGATTATACATCTTTAATGACCTAGACATGTTCATCAGTTTTAAGTTTTAAACAATGTATATATGCATGAAACATCATGTGACCCTATATATATATATGTACAAATTTATATTTGTATAGGTCAGCCAAAATAAATTAAATTAAAAAAAACTTCAAAGGGAAAAAAAATAATTCCCATCGATGAAGCTCTCTCATGCAACAGAGGGCAATGAATCAAGGGCTCAGGGACCATTTCAGAAGAAGGGGAGGAAAGATTGTAAGATCCAGGGAAGGAGGTGCAGGACCATATGGAAATAGTCTTACAGGCTCCTAGGACCTTGCTCATAGGAAATTATAGCAATGGTGTCAGCATGCATAAGACCCATGCAAACTCAAGGAGACAAAAACCCAACATAGAACTGTGGAAATGGGCAACAGGCACCAATCTTATCCAAACTATTGGTCAGCTGATTACTGCAGGGTGAGGAAGAGCTGATCTTCCTAAAGGGAGGGACTCTAGATAGGTTAACTAGACTCTAGTGGATGAATCTGCACTGAGGTAAGTCAGGTGAGATCAGTTTGATTAAAAAGACCTTAACATAAATGACAGAATGCAAGAAATATAGTGTGTGTGGGAAATATGGGAGGGTGCTGACAGGGATGACGATGAAGGTACTGTGTAGGAAATACATGAAAATAGCTGAAAGATGGCTCAGTGAATAAGAGTGCTTCCTGTCCAAGCCTGAGGATCTAAGTTAGAATCCTATCGCACTTGCATGTGAAGCTGGGTGTGACTGCACTAGCTTCTGTGGCCCCAGCCCTGTGGTGGGTGCAGACTAGAAGGATAATGGGGCTTGCTGGCTGTCAATCTACCTCCAGGTTCAGCAAACAAGGCTGTCTCAAGGGAATAAGAGCAGGACACCTGAGGTCCTCCTTTGGCATGTATCTGCACACATACCTGCTCATACACCACACACACACACACACACACACACACACACACACACACACAGCACACCTCCATACCACTCAGACACACATTAAAAGTCCAATTCATTTCAATGGGACATTCAATTTATAATGTTTCCTTCTCAAGGAAAATGTGAAAATGACTTTAATAGATTTGACAAATATGTCAATCAAGCAAGGGAACTGTGATTATATAAGTAAATATAACAATCTGAAAGTAAATAAGGTTGTGTATAAAATGCAAATTAAGGAATATTTGCTGCCCTCACCAAGAGAGGAAGAGCAGACTTTACAGTGGGTGATGATAGCAAGGAAAGTGAAGAACCAGGCGACAATCCTTCAAAAGACAGGGAAGAACACAGTGATCACCTTTCACCCAAGAAGTCACTCATGCATGGTTTGTGATACTTTATTTTTCAGAACATTGTAGTAATTACAGCATGACTTTCTAATCCAGGCATGCCAAAATAATCAAATTTGATCATTGGCAGCAACATGGAGTGAACTGGAGAATTTTATGGTAAGTGAAATAAGTCTGGCACAGAAGAATAGGGGCCACATGTTCTTAATTATATGTGGAAGCTAATAAGTTGATCATAGGGGCTGGAGAAATGGCTCAGAAGTTAAGAGCACTGGCTGGTCTTGCAGAGGACTGAGGTTCAGTTCCCAGCACCCACATGGCAGCTAACAACTGTTGATAATTCCAGTCCCAAGAGTCCAATGCCTTCTTCTGACTTCCCCGGGTGAGCATTGCATGGCACGGGTGCATTTACACATATGCAGCCAAAACATTCATACTCATAAAAATAAATAAGAGGGCTAGAGAGATGGCTAAGTGGTTAAACCACTAGCTGCTCTTGTAGAGGAAATTGGATTTGGTTCCCAACACCAATATGGCAGCTAACAACTGTCCTAACTCCAGTTTCAGGGGACCAGATGCCCTCTTCTGACCTCTGTAGGGACTGGATGACATGGGTGCACCTACCTACATGCAGGCAATCCACTCACACACATAAAATAAAATAATAATAAAGTAAAATTTAAAAATCACACTTTACTCTCTATATATTATATTTACATAGCTGTTGTAGCAATTAAATAAAAATATTTATAAAGTTATAACTCCACTCCTTATAAATTTTTATTGTTGTTTCAAATTCTTAATCTAATATTTTGAGTGAAGAGGTCATCTTATTATAGTATTATAATAAAGGTCACTAGCTTCTCATAATAGTTTTTATTCCTAAAGAGTTCTGCTTTAAACTACCATTATTCATTATTTTTATAGAGGATATATATACATATATATATATAAAATACCTATAGCATATATGTGTATAAACATATTATGTAACATGAATAAATTATATTTAGTATGTTGAATAAGAGCAGTTATAAGAGAGCCTGGCAGAAGAAGGGTGATGTAAAAAAACAAAAAGAATCAGATTCTCCATTCCATCTCAGAAGTAGCATACTCCTGTTTACTTTATCCTCCTTCACATCCCAGTCGGAGCTAATATGGCTAGCACTCAGAGTTATCCACAGGCTCACCTATGTATGTTGAAAAGATTTGATCTATGTTAGGAAAAATGGAAGAACAAAATGTATAGCTATGGTAGTCTTTGCTGTTATTTTGAGATAGGGCTTCACTCTTTACCTGAGTCTGACCTGGATCTCACTAGCAGCCTGGCTGGTCTCGAAATTGCAGCCATTCTCCTATATCAGCCTCCCAAGTGCTGACATTTCAAATGTGAAGGGGCATTTCTGGAAGTCATGGTAGAATTTTTAAATGTCACAGTAGGATGAGGTTATTATGAATTGATTTTTTCACTGGCTTTATTGTTGATATCTCTCTCTCTCTCAATGTACGTGTGTGTGTGTGTGTGTGTGTGTGTGTTTGTGTGTGTGTGAGATACTAGATCTTAGCCAAAAAGGCAAAGAGCAATGACTGCTAGACTATCTTCAGGACTCCAGGCAAACGTCCACTGAAAAGTCCTTGGATAGAGATAAAATATGCAGTATTTTGTTTTGCTATTTTCTTTTTTTTTTTCTAATTAAATTAGTTTTTATTGATGCTTTGTGCATTTCATACATTTTTTCCAACTCAGTTCAGGCTTATTTCCCTTTCCCTCCCCCCCACCCCCACCCCATCCCAGATCATGCATTCTGCCATAACTGTCCTGCATCTTTCTCTCAGTTTTTTTTTTTTTTT
>VZQC01008045.1:1729737-1767237 GCA_009823505.1 Rhizomys pruinosus
ATTAATTGTTATTGTTATTGAATATAATAAATAATAATTGATAAAAATTCAGTCTAATGATAAATTGTTCATTGTTGTTGGCTATTATTATTGACAATTATTATTCTTAATAATTATTAATGATGGTTGTGACTAATGATGGTTAATAATTATTGATAATTAATAATAATTAATAATGGTTATAATTAATGTGATTATTGTGATTATGGATAATTATTATTCTTCCAAAGTCCTTAATAATAAGACAAGATGGCTCAGTCCAAGACTACAAACAAATTTGGCCTATTTTTGGGAATCCTCAATCTTTAGATTTGTAAATAGCATAGGGACAGTTAGGCTTAGCAGAGGGATGGCTTAGAGATAGTTAACCAGAAGGGACAGGATAGGAAAAGAACAGGAGTGGAATTTAGGGTTATTTCATTAAAGGCAAGTGGTTGGGAATAGGCCTAAGAGGTGGCATATGGATCTCAGGTGTTTTGTACATTACTAGGACATTTATTGTAATGATGTAAAAATTGCCCTATAACAAATTGTAAAAATTTCATGTTTCTCATTGAATCAAACAATATGGCTTTCCTCTCTTACAGGTCAACCTAACAAATCTTTCTTATGTATGTATGTATGTATGTATGTATGTATGTGCACACACACATGTGTATGGATGTGTGTACTTGTGTTCTAAGTATGTTTTAATAGTAACAGCCATGATACCAGTAAAAATATTGCCTCTGAGTTGGAACATGCCCCTTCCTTCTCAAGAAGCAAATTTATATTAAACAGCCAAAACATAATTCAAATCCAACAACGGTTATGGATTATGTATTAAAAATGTTAAAATAATGGATCTATATTGCCACCTACTGGTTACGCTCTTTCAACATCTAAAACAAAGATGCAACCAGGTTTTTATTGTATTAAAATGTTAGTAAGTTTTTGGGTATTTAGAAAAAAAAAAACAAAAGTTATAAAGATGAAAAATATTTTCAATTATGTTCTAGGTTTTTTTCAAGCTCTTCTTATCTTCACAGCTACAATGTGCCTCTGTGTGTACCCAAGTAGGTTTAGACATACAAGCAAGTAGTTAGTTAAATGATAGATGAGATATAGATAGCTACATAGATTAGATAGGTGACTGATAGACAAATAGATAGATTGACAGACAGATTTTTTTCATGGAATTACGAAAGTTATTCTCTTACCAAAGGTTTTCTTTTCTTTGTAAGTTGAACACAGTAATAGCATCAGGATGTTAGGTTTATTTTTTAAGCAAGTTCTTTTGAAAATTTCAGTGGCAAGAAAGAAGATCTCTAACTATCCAAAACCTCTATCTAAATGAATAATATTGCATACAATGATAAACACATGCTATAAAGTTAGATTAAGAACTTTAAATTGTTGAGGCTGGAGAGATGGTTAGATTCCCAGCCCCCATATGGTGGCTAACCATCCACAACTCCAGTTCCAGGGGATCCGGCACCCTCTTCTGACCTCTGCTAGTACTACATGACATAGGTGCATCTATCTACCTATATGCAGGCAATACATTCATACATATAAAATATGTTCTTCTGACGGCATCAATTGATAACCTCCACCAATATCCTGAAATTTTCTTCAGGCATATAGAAACACTGTCATCTTTTCAAGAACTAGAAAATGGATTTTTATACCTTATTATATTTAGTAATATACTTTTCCTTTTCACTTAATGTACAGTGATAAAATATTCAAAGGCAGTTACAAAAAATAGTGTCTTTACATTGATTTAAAAAAAAAAGGATCAGTTTTAAGACTAAATACAGTGTGTGCTCCATATGTAAGGCTTTATACCTTATCAAATCATAACCTTAATTCTTCACATGTGGAAATTAAGTCCATTAAGGACAACTACTATATTATTGGTGAAATGCAGATTGTGAGGCCCAATTTAATTGTACACACTATTCAAAGCAAAGAGTCTCGCCTAGCTGTGGTCAGAGAGAGATAGGATAGGTGATAAATAGTACAGTGAAATGCAACAGAAAAAGGACTTAATCCACTACAGTTAGCTTTGGAGTTGGAGAAACAGGAGAGAAGCCAGCAAATTCGGGGGTTCTCTAAAGGCAAGAAAGGGTAAGGTAGTGAATTCTCCCTTAGAACTTCTAGACAAGGCGGAATCAGTGCCACTTCTTCATATATACTTCAGTGAAACAGCTTTTCAACTTCTTCTGATCAGTAAGATAATACACGTGTGTGGGTTTTTGTGTTTTTTTTTTTTTTTTTTTTTTTTTTGTTGTTGTTGTTGTTTTTGGTCTTTTCGAATCAGGGTCTCCCTGTAGCCCCAGCTGTCCTGGAACTCACTCTGTAGACCAGGCTGGCCTTGAACTCACAAAGATCCACCTGCTTCTGCCTCCTAAGTGCTAGGATTAAAGGCATGCGCCACCACACCCAGCACGTGTGTGGTTTTATACCACTCTGTTAAAACTTATAGCAACAATAAAACACTAACACAAATTTAATAAATTCCATAATAATCTATTATTTAGTGTATCAGCATTACTAAAACAGAAGAAATTATCTTGAATTTTTTTTCCACAATAGAAAGGGTAACTAAAATTTCTCAACATTTGGGGAACTGAAGAGATGGCTCAGTGGTTAAGAGCACTGGCTGCTCTTGGAGAGGTCTTGGGTTTGGTTTCCAGAACCCACATAGCAGCTAACAAACATCTATAACTTCAGTTCCAGGTGATCTTCTGCCCTCTCCTGGTTTCCACAAGCATTTCATGCACAGATGCACTTACATGCAGGCAAAAACACTCAGACACAGAAAATAAAAATTACAAAAAATTCACAACATTCAGTTGAAACATGATAGCTTATAGTTTTTACACACAAGACATCTTCATTCAAAAGAAGCCAGCCAATTATCTTCATAACAACTTCTAAAAGTCAATGAAAAGTTCTTGCATACTATCAAAGAATAATCCTATACATAAGAGAACAATATCATATTGTTTAAATGAATTATGCAAACTTTCATGTCAAAAGAACAATTAATTTTATTTTTTTGCTTGGTCTCATAGCCGACTTCCAAATGATAAAATATTCTTTTTAAGGCTTTAAGAACTCATTGAAATAATACATTCATATGTACTAGATATTCAATTCAAAGACTTTAGTATATGCAAAAAGCTAAATGTTGGATTTATTAAGAAATGTTTAAGAAACTACATCAACATCTAGAAAATCACATCTTGGAGATGGACAGCAGAAACAAAGAACAAAAGAGTAATCTTCTCGAATGCTTGTTTCCCATAGACAAAACTCATATAAAGTGAGAAATGTGAATTAAATTTTTAAAAATCATAAAGGGATTCTCCTATAGCCAGAGCAATTTCCCCTCCCACTTTCCATACCCAGTTTCCCTTCTAGCCTTGGGCATAGGCCCGCTTTTGCTCTTAGCACTCCAGATCTCTGGACTACCCTCTTCTTACTCCAGACTGGGCCACTGCTTCCCAACTGTTCATTTACTATATTATTGCCAAAACATTCTAAACATTTAATTCTTATCTTTTCCCATTGACCTTTCACCAATCATACTTTACCTGTCCAGTAACCTGATTCTTCATGGATCTAAAAATCAAAACAAAACAGCCCAAAAGAAATAAAGCAACATCGGGACAAAGTGAGTAGAAGTGTAGGAAGTGACTAGAGGTTAGTCATGTCTAAGAATTCTAAAGGCCCAATGAGATAAATAGAAAATATAGTTTCTTTTGGAAGAAAGACAAAAAGTCCATTGTTTGATAAAAACTTAGTAATTGCTATGAATATTACTGAACTACAGGAGAATACAGATAGTTTGGGACTTAAGAGAGATACTTAGTGATTCACTCAAAGTTGGTGAATTCGTACAAAAATGGAAATGTTGTTGAAAAAATGTTAAAGAGAAAAATTAAGGAAGAGAGTTGAAGCTTATAAATTCCTGAAGGGTGCTGTGAAACAGGAGATCAGAGAAAGCATTAGAAAAAAATGGTACTGGAACAAATGCTATTAACATTTGTATCTGTTCTTAAAAAAAAAAAACTTCTATTTCATTTGTAGTCAAGAGTTTTGCATAGAGAATGATGTAACTCAAAAGTGTGCTGCAACAATCCTCTTGATTCTTGTTGGTCAGGTGGGTTTTGATATTAAACAGACTAAATTGTTCTAATTTTTCTTTTCTGGGAATTAAATAAACCAGAGCTGCTTTTTTTCAATGTTTATAGAGGAAGAAAATGGGCTGCCAAGACACAGTTAATAATATTGTGTATGTTTGAATTTGCCATGAAGGAACTTTTAACAAGCCCCTGTGTGACATCTTGTTTTTGCATACACCCAGCCAAATAAATTTCCAGATTTCTTATTCTTAAAATGGTTCATAAGTATAAGCTTGTAGCTAAATTGAAGCATTAACCAAAGACATGTTGCTTATTCAGTCAGTAGAACAAACCGAGTTGCCTTAAAGTTTTTGCCTACCTACGCATTAAAATGAACTGGGATAAGCCAATCTTTTTATTTATGTTGAAGTTGCTAAAGACTAAAGACATTTTAATTTATCAACATGAGTTTATATAGAACCTGACTATGAAGAAAAACACAGCTTGGGGATGTTATCCAAGAGCACAGACCCTACATGAAGAGGCAGGAATCAAGGGATGAAAGAACAAAAGAGAAAGTTTATCGACTTGCAACTCTTAGATTTTCATTAAGTATTTTAGAGGTTAATATGCCCAGGGACAACATGCACTGCCTCTTTATTCCTTGCTTACTACCAGTTGATCACAGTCCTCTTCTCGAATAAAGCTCAGTCAACATAGGGACTCCAAGCAATTAATAATTGAACTGGGTTAGTTAGTGTCTCAAGTTAGGGGAGAAAGAGTTTATTTTAGCACTCAGATTGAAGTTCAGTCTATCACAGCAGGGAAGTCAAGGAAGCAAGAGCCTTTAGCAGCTGGTGACACTGCATCTACAATCAGGAAGCAGGGAGGGATGAATGCCTGAGGCTGCCTGGTTTCCTTTCTCCACTAATATTGCCCAGGCTCCCAACCAGGGAACAGTGCCACACACAGTAGGTGAATCTTCTCATTTTATTAACATTAACAGAAACAAGATAATCCCTCACAGGCATGCACAGAGGCCCATCTTCCAGTGATTTTAGATTCTTTGAAGTTGACAATATTAATAGCATACTATTTAAAAATGAACTGTATCCTAGAGAGATTAATCAACAATTAAGAGCATATACTGCTTGTACACAGGACTTGAGTTCAGATCCTAGCACCCATATCAGATGGCTCACAATGCCTGCAACTCCAGTACCAGGGGGATCTGGTACCTCTAGCTTCCAAATGCACTCACACTCACATGCACATATATCCCCTTCGCATAATTTAAAATAATAAAAAGTAAAAAGCAGGGGAGAAGCAGATGCCTCCAAGATTAAGGACATTGGCTGCTCTTTCAGAGGACCCACATATGGTTCCCAGCACCCATATGGCAGCCTGTAATTCCAGTTCCAAGAGAACCAATGCCCTCTTCTGACCTCTGTAGGCATTCCACAACACAGGTGCACTTACATGCATGTAAGCAATAAGTATAATATATATATATATTTGGTCTTTTTGAGACAGGGTATCCTTTTAGTCCCAGATGCCCTGGAGCTCACTATGTAGACCATGCTGGCCTTGAACTCACAGAGATCCACCTTCCTCTCTCTCCTGAGTGCTGGGATTAAAGGTGTGCTGCCAAGTGGGTGCTGGGAATCAAACCCAGGTCCTCTGCAAAAGTAGTCAGTACTCTTAACCACATAGCCATCTCTTCAGCCCCCCAAAATAAATTTTAAAAATAAAATTGAAAATTATTAAAAATGATTTGCCACTCCCAGTGTATTCAAATTTGCCCAGAAATAGAAGTGTTTAGAGGAAATTATTTTCATGTGGTTTTAGAATAGATTGTCATAGTCCCAGCAATTCATAATTAGGAGACTGACACTCTGTGATCTATTACTGTCATCAATACTTATCAATCTATCTGCCATATTTCCATTTTGTTATATTTTTCCTTATCTTGATTTCCTCTAAGGTTTAAATTTAGAAATGTGATCAAATTGTCATTTTGTATTTACTTCTTTAAACACTGAGTTGAAAATGATAATTCATTGATTATCATTTTCAACTCAGTGTTTAAAGAATACCTAATCACACCTATAGTGATCACATATTGATTCTTTTCTGGTCCTTTATAATTCTCTCTTTCTTCTCTTAACTTGTAGCTTCTTCTAGAGCCAAATCCTCTGAGTGCCAAGATGGGGAAAGCACAGCTATTGGAGACATTGCTTGTCTGGAGTAATGCAAATAGCAGGAGGTACAGGAGGTAGAAAGACACCAGCACTCATCTTAAAAGAATTTTCCGAGGTGTTTACTATGAGATCCCACATTACAATTATGTGTGCAGATGCATCAGAGGAAAACCTTGGGTGTCAGTCCTCACTCCAGCTTGTTGAAGGCAGGGCCTCCATCTTGCCATAGGAACACGGGGATTAGATGTGTGCTACCAGAGCTGCTTTACATGGATTCTGGGGACTCAAACTCATTTCCCCACAGAGCCAACTGCCCTGTCCCTTGTTCCTTTTTATTTGTAAAGTTATTCTCTCCCTTCTATTTACAGGAATATCTGAAATATTAGAAGAATGACGTTTAGGACAAAATATGTTTAAAATATCCTTCCAGGTTTCATTCTTATTTGTGATGCTCTGAAACTTAAAAGTATTAATTTTGAGTATTACATTCCATCAAGTTGCTTTTTAATGTAGTATATTTGACAAATATTTAATGGCAATGGTATCCCTCATCTGTGGCTGCTAGTAGCAGTAGTAAGGCAAACTAAACAATGTACATATATATTTTTTTCTTTCTTTTACCTGTAAGCAATCATACCATTATAATGTGAATACCTTAATGGGATCTAGAATTAACCGACCACTTATTTTCAGACTTTGTAATTGTAGTATATGGAGGGAGGGTATGTATGCATACTTTAGAGTAATATAAAATTAAAGGGGAAAATGTGAATTCCTAAACATGTTTTGGGAATTAATACAGTTTACTTTCAGATGTCATTATTTTGGTATACATGTGAAAAGCATATATGCATATTTTGGAGAAATACAAATTGGAGGGAAAAACAACAAAAAGTCTGGGTCAAAGAACTGAAACAGTAAACTTCAGCTCAAAATGATAAACCTCTACATAGAAAAACTTTAAAAAGACTTGAAAAAACAGATGCAAGATATGTATGGCAAAATGCATGAACTCAGGCAGGATGCAGGGCATGGAAAGGGGAATGAGTCTAAAATTGGACTGATGGTGGTATGAATTGCACAAAACTTCAATAAAAAAATTAAAAACCCAAGTATTTAAAGGCAAAAAAACTTTAAGCAGTTGTTATATCACCTATTTAAAATTAGTTTTTCTTTATTAAAAGGAATGCCACTTAAAATGTGATCTTTGTCACATTTTTGAATTATTAAGGTAAGCTATTAGTACATAATCAAATGCCTTGGATTTTGTGTCACAGAACACCTGATTTTTATCACTTTGATCTCTTCAGTTCTAATGTTCCTTAAGGGTGGGGGGGAGGTGAAAATAGAAGAATGGTACGGTATCAAATAAGATAACAGAACCAAAGTATTAAGCACAAGGGTTGGCTCACAGTGAGAAGAAATAGATTATAGCATTTTTATTTCTATTAGGATATGACTTTGGTTTTCATTCTCTTCATTAACTAGTTCATCTATTTTTGTATCCATGCCATAATTTCTGTTAGTTTTTGGTTCAGATATTGTTTACTGACAAACAGGTAGACTCTACAGCAATAGGTCTAGAGTAATAGTTGGGGAAAATAAAAGGTGAAGTGGGGAATGTTTTTCTTCAGTAGCAGATGAGTGGAATCTGGGAAGAGTACAATGCACAAGGGATTGGTTGGAGAGGCTGAGGGAGGTGGAGATGTAATCAAGGACCAAGGCTAGAAATACTTAAACTGCCTCAGGCATAGGCCTCTATTCTTTTTTAAAATTTTATTTATTTTTGTATGTATATGAATGTACTGTCTGTATGTAGGTCTGTGCATCCATGTTGTGCAATGCCGCAGAGGTCAGAAGAGGGTGTCAGATTCCCCTGGAACTGGAGTTCTCCTGGAATTGTAGTTACAGACGGTTCTTAGCCGCCATGTGTGTGCTGGGGATTGAAACTGGGTCCTCTGCAAGAGCAGTCGGTGCTCTTAACCACTAGGCTATCTCTCCAGCACCAAGCCTCTATTCTTATTCCTGGCCAGAGCCAGGACTTGGAGTTCTCTGAACATTTTTTTTTTTTGGGGGGGGGGGCTTTTCGAGACAGGGTCTCCCTGTAGCCCCAGCTGGCCTGGAGCTCACTCTGTAGACCAGGCTGGACTTGAACTCACAAAGGTCTGCCTGCCTCTGGCTCCTGAGTGCTAGGATTAAAGGCTTGCACCACCATGCCCGGCTTGAACATTTATTTTCTACAGGAACTAAACCGAGTACACAAAGAAGAAAATTCTGCCCTTGTTATGAGTTCTAGGAGATTCCCACCTTGTGTTCCTTTGGCTTCCGGCCTAGATGGGCTCCATGCTGAGGCTCATGACTCTGGGCTATCCTATCCACTGAGGTCTGTCTTATATAGGATGTGTGTTGGGTGAAAAGATGCATTTCTACCTGCTGCTGGACCTCAAACTACATATCTCAGATGTCTTTTTCTGAAATATGTTAAGACTAATTTAGAAACTAAGTGATCTCTGAAATAAAAGGGGTTTATTGAGCTGTTACATAGGCTAAGAAAAATCAAAGACTGATCCTGGCATTAATCCCCTAAGCTACTTTAACATAACAGGTAAATAGAGTTTGGGAAGATCCTTGCTGGATCTTAGACGGCAATTTTGTAATGAAACCTTGGGGAAAAGAAAGTATAGACTGGGAAATTCTACATCTTTCTCTGGCTAGAGAGGGAGCTGCAGACACAGTCTAGGTATCTGATTTAACTTCTGGTTAGGCCCCCAGGTGTGTGGGATGTTCCCCATCTCCTAGCAGCTCTAGTGGAAACTGAAGAACCAGGATGGGGACCAGATTTGACTCTGAGTAAGGGACAAAGGCATGTGGAGAGCCTCACAACTCGTGGAAAAAAGCCTAAGATCCAGATAGGTGGCTCTAGCTGACACAGGACAATACTTGACCCTCAGATGAAGACTAAACACAGAACCTCTGGCCCTAAATACCAGTGTCATAACAGGAAAGGACACTTCCAGGCGGAGATCGCCCAGCTGATGTCACTGATCATCAATACTTTCGATTTGAACAAAGAGATCTTTCTGCTGGAGTTCATCTCCAATTCATTGGATGTGCTGGATAAGATCCAGTACAAGAGCTTGACGGACTCCAGCAAGCTTGATTATGTGAAGGAGCTGCACATTAATCTCATCCCAAACAAACAGGAGTGAACCCTCACTATAGTGGACACTGGAATCGGAATGACCAAGGCCGACCTTATCAATAACCTGGGCACCATTGCCAAGTCCGGCACCAAAGCCTTCATGGAGGCTTTGCAGGCAGGGCCGATATCTTTATGACTGGCCAGTTCAGTGTCAGGTTCTACTCAGCCTATTTGGTGGCTGAGAAAGGGATGGTAATAACCAAGCATAACGATGTTGAGCAGTATGCCTGGGAGTCCTCAGCAAGGGGGGTCCTTCACTGTGAGGACTGACACAGGGGAACCTGTGGGTCGTGCAACAAAGGTTATCCTACATCAGAAAGAAGACCAAACTGAGTACTTGGAGGCAAGGAGAATAAAGGAGATTGTGAAGAAGTATTTGCAATTTATTGGCTACCACATTACACTCTTTTTGAAAAGGAGCAGATAAAGAAGTGAGTGACGACAAGGCAGAAGAAAAGGAAGATAGAGAGGAAGAGAAAGGAAAAGAAGAAAAGGAGTCAGATGATAAACCTGAAATAGAAGATGTTGGTTCTGATGAAGAAGAAGAAGGATGTTGACAAGAAGATTAAGGAAAAATACATTGACCAAGAAGAACTCAACAAAACAAAGCCTATTTGGAAATCCTGATGACATTACTAATGAAGAACATGGAGAGTTCTATAAGAGCTTGACCAACACTTGGCAGTGAAGTATTTTTCAGTTGAAGGACAATTGGAATTCGAGCTCTTCTTTTCGTTCCAAGACATGTTCTTTTTGATCTGTTTGAAAACAAAGAAAAAGAACATTAAGTTGTATGTACACAGAGTTTTCATCATGGATAACTGTGAGGAGTTAATTCCCGAGTTATCTAATGAATTTCATTAGCAGTGTGGTGGATTCTGAGGATCCTCCTCTAAATATTTCCCGTGAAATGTTGCAGCAAAGAAAAAATTTTTAAGTTATTAGAAAGAATTTGGTCAAAAAGTTATTAGAAAGAATTTGGTCAAAAATGCTTAGAACTGTTCACTGAACTGGCAGACGATAAAGAGAACTACAAGAAGTTTTATGAGCAGTTCTCAAAAAATATCAAGCTTGGAATTCATGAAGACTCTCAAAATCAGAAGAAACTTTCAGAGCTACTTCACCTCTGCCTCTGGGGATGAGATGGTTTCTCTCAAGGACTATTGCACCAGAATGAAGGAAAACCAGAAATAAATCTATTTTATCACGGCTCTGAAAGCACCGCTTAGAAGTGATCTATGTGATTGAGCCCACTGATGAGTATTGTGCCCAACAGCTGAAGGAATTTGAGGGCAAAACGTTAGTGTCAGTCACCAAAGAGGGCTTGGAAATTCCAGAAGATGAAGAAGAGAAAAAGAAACAGGAAGAGAAAAAGACAAAGTTTGAAAACCTCTGCCAAATCATGAAAGACATCTTAGGAAAAAAGGTCGAAAAGGTGGTAGTGTCAAACAGATTGGTGACATCCCCATGCTGTATTGCCACAAGTATGTATGGGTGGACAGCAAATATGGAAAGAATCATGAAGGCTCAGGCCCTAAGAGACAACTCTATAATGGGTTACATGGCAGCAAAGAAACACTTGGAGATAAACCCTGACCACTCCATTATTAAGACCCTAAGGCAAAAAGCAGAGGCTGACAAGAACGACAAGTCTGTGAAGGATCTAGTCAACCTGCTCTATGAAACTGCACTCCTGTCTTCTGGCTTCAGTCTGGAAGATCCCCAGACACATGCTAACAGGATCTACAGGATGATCAAACTTGGTCTAGGTATTGATGAGGATGATCCCACTGCTGACGACACCAGTGCTGCTGTAACTCAGGAGATGCCACCCCTTGAAGGAGATGGTGACACCTCATGCATGGAAGTAGACTGAACTTCACTGGAAGAACCACTTGACCACATGTTTAATACTTCATTCCTTCTGATATTTTCCAGTATTTTTGTTTATTTTTGTTAACATTTGAAAATGTGTGGCATGATAACTTAAGGGGATGATAAGATTTCCTTCTACTTTCAAGTGATACTGTGATACTTTAGGCAGTAAAGTGAAGCTAGTGATGCTTTCTCTAGTTTTACTGTGGCTCATGTAGAATGTTTGTTGTAGGACATAACGTAACCTACTCTAGTCTGAAGTGTTTAGCTGTCAAGCTGGATTCTTTAGTAGACCAAAGTTGTTTGTCACTAAAGTGTTCTGAGCTATATCTTCATGTTTAAAAGAAAGTTGTTAGAATGGCTTGAGTTTTAACTTCTAGAAACTTCTTAAGGTTTCCATCCCCTATAGTTAATTCTGCATTTACTAGTCCTAGAAATAAGTATGTAAGCAGAAACAACTTGATGGGAGGATTCCCCTACATGGCTTGTTTTCCAAAGTAAAGTATGAGAACAAAACTTGAAAACTTCCCTAGGTCTTGTAATTCATCAAGGCTTGTGAATGGAAATGTAGTGCCCAAGTCACATTCTGCTTCAAAAAGTAAATACAGATGAGAAAAAGAAAAAAAAAAAAAAAACGTGGATGAACTTGCACTGAGAGAAATCTAGGGACACTAACTTGATAGGCCTTATCATAAAAGACAGAATGCATGAAATCTAGTGTGTGTGTGTGTGTGTGTGTGTGTGTGTGTGTATTGCTATGGAAGGGTACAAATGGGGAAAGGGGTTTAAAGATGTATGATGTTATGTATGAAATACACAAAAAATCAATAAAAACACAAAACAAACAAAAAAGATTAACAAGATTGGAAAATCTCCCACTAAATTATCCAAAAGAAAGAGAGAATATTTACAAATTAATAAAATTAGGTATGAAAGGGGAGATATTACAGCAGATGCTGAGGAAATTCAGAGACTCATAAGGTTAAAATTATATATTTTATGCTGGGTGTTATGATGCACACATTCTACCGTAGCATTTGGCAGAGGCAGGCAGATCTCTATGAGTTCAAGGCCACCCTGGTCTACAAAGTGAGTTCTAGGACAGCTGGGGCCATGGGGAGACCCTGTCTCAAAAAACACCAAAAATAGTACATATTTTACTAAGCTAGAAATGGATGAATTTCTAGCTGTATATATCTGATATCGAAGGTAAATTAAGATGAAGTAAATAATTTAAACATACACAAAACAACCAAATGAGATAGAATAATTGAAACTCTCAATTTGGCTTTACCACTGTCTGTTGCTTTTCTCCATTGACAACACTCATACCCCTTTGAAAAGGAAGTTGGGTTTATTTCAGGCATGGTGGCTGGCCTGCCTGTGTCAGGATTAGGATGACCAGCATTAGAATAACCCTAGAATGGCTGTTTTATCCCCAGGCACACAAGGAAGTGAGCTTCCAAGGAGGTGGGGGTAAAATGAGGGATTAGGGTGTAGGTGGATCTGTGGCTGGTATCAGTAGAAGCATCTTGGGATAAACCGAGGCTTGTGGCTGATATCAGTAGGAGCCTGACTGCAAGATATTGCAGCAACTTCTACTTTAGTTGGCTTCCTGGAATCCTTGACTTATGTAGGCTTATGACTATACATTCCACTGTTTTGTGTCAGGGATAAGGGGTGATGTATTTCATTCTAGCTGCTTCAACATGATGGGGGACGATGAAGAGGGGGTTAATGACACAAGAGGAGGAGATAGAGTAATGGCCTAGTGGTTAAGAGCTCTTGCAGAGGACCCAGGTTCAATACCCAGCACCCACATGGCTGCTGAGAGCCGTCTTTAGCTCCAGTTCCAGGGGAATCCGAGGCCCTCTTCTGACCTCCTCAGCATTGCACAACACAGGTGCACAAACCTACATGCAGACAGTACACTCATACACATAAAAAATAAATAAAAGAGGGGGCATGGTAGAATGTAAGGGCTACGATTGGGGTGAATGGTGAAACTACAACAATATAGACTGGACACTCATTTGATCAACTTGATTGAACATACAAGCCGCCCCCCCCCTGCTGGATGGTGGGACCCATGAGCTGTGTGGATTTGGGCACAACTGCTCGGAAATTGATTTCACATGAAGGATGCTTGTACTCACAGACTATCACCTACTGTTTAAAAAAAAAGAGGGGGGGGAACAGAGAAAGACGCAGAAAAGTTATGGCAGAATGCATGATCTGGGATGGGTAGGGGNGATGTTTTTTTCTTCTTTTTTTTTTTTTGTTCGTAAAATTTTCAGATATTTACCCTGCGGTTTCAAGTGGTGGCTTGGACTAAGGCACAGCCAGTATGACTCTGTTAACTCAGGCCTGAGGTCTCATTCAGAGCTTCATAAGCTATCTCTACTCTGCTTCCCAGGGGCTAGCATTTTCTGCCTCAGCTACCTTATTACCCTTGTTGGTTGTCCATCTTTTTTCTTTACCCTTACATCCTCGTACTTGGTGATGTGGAGATTTGGAGGGTGCATTTACTGTTGGTGGGCTTTGTTATAGTTTTTGTATTTGTTAGGGGTTCGGGTTTGTAGCATCTGGCCCCACTCCGAAATCTAACCTAGCAACTGGGACTGTATTTTTGTCTCCTGACTGTTGAGAACATTACCCCATTATCATAGAACCAATCTTGGATGATAACTCTTCTAAGAAGTCCCCATGTCATTCCAACTTCCCCTACGCTCTCATCCTAATTTAACCCTTGTCAGTGAAGGTCACTAGCTACTGAGCTGGATTAATGTAAGCGTTTTCCAGCAAAACATATTTGCCCATTATTTTATATCACCGTTAATTGGACCTTCTCTTATGTATGTTCCAAATTCAATCCATGTCTACAACTCCCAAGACTATACCAATAAAAATCTCCCCAGCCCACACACAGTTAACATAATATCTTTTGTGCATGTCCGATCTACTCCCAGGAAACACATATATGGGGTAATCTCGAACCGCTTCTCGATGTCCCTTGTATAGGCAGTGGTCAACTCTGCCAGTAGTCACTTGCCCACAGATTCCTCAGGCCAAGGTCACAAAGGTCAAAGATAAAGTAGGAGCCACCATGTTGATGGCATTTGTCCTTCTGGTGGAATTGAGGACTCGTCCGTTGCAGGGTCACCATAAATGTATCCATGTTACTCTTGTGTTGTGGGTGGGGTGATGGTAGGGTTATCTGGTGCCATTCTGTCCTGGGCCAGTATGCCCATATACCACCTTTGTGTGGCCATAACAGGTCTCAGGAACTCATTGCCCATCTGGCAAACATGGAAAAGACACTCAAAAGGAACTCCTCAAGGGTATGTAGCCCTTTGGCATATCTTTGGGCTTTCAACTCTATGTCTATATTTTTTTACCTATTGTCCAAGGGTGTCGGTCGGGGTAGGGAACTCATTTTAAGTTCCTGTGCTGGCTCCCCTTCTTGACCAAGCATTCTGGTGTCCATCCTTCCCGTCCAACCTTTTAGGAGGCACAATCCATAACACATGCCCCAAGCTCTCTCCCCACTTCATATTCGTCAGTGTAGTGGGGTCTGGGCCCATTTCCCAATTGGTGTCCGTTTAAAAGGTCTTTCCATTAACGCCTCTTGTCTCTTGCGTCCCATTCCCACACTGCACGCTGGGGGTTAAGTGCTTCGATGTCCCTCACACTGATTTTGTGGAGACCTAGTACTTCCATTCATGGTCCTTTGTGAATAAATTTTCTACACATAGGATTATTCCTATTGAAGGGCATAAACACTCACGTGAAAGCCTGTGAGCAAGCTTGCGGGTCGCGGGGGCCTTTACTCCCCCTGTTGTTAGTTTAGTAATCTGTCTTGACATGGAGCAATTGATGGTGCCTTTCTAACAATTGTCTGTCCTTGCGGTGTTATATAGGGATTCTGTAGGTGCTTATAATTTTTCCACCATTCTTTCAAAAACTTTTGCAGGTCTAGAAGGTCAAAGAAATAGGGCCCATTTGCTCTGTTTATATACTGAACTGGGATTAGTTCCTAACGTGTGTGTGCAGAAATATTGGAGGGCAATTGAGACTGTGGTGTGTGTTTGGCTTCTTCCTTCTGCAGTCGCCTGGGCCTCGGTAGTCCCCAAGCAGGCTCGAGAATGACGGTGTTCAAATGGACACCCCCCTCCTCAAATAAGCATAGTGAGCCTTTCCACAACAATGCAGCAAAATAGTGGAACATGCAGCTTCTCCAGGAGAGCTTATCTAGATGTAATGCATTCATACAGCTTAAACATCCTGTGGCGCTTGCGCTAGAGAGCGGAGGATCCTAAGGGGTCTGGCTTACCATTCATGAGGGACAATGAGGCTTGGCAAGATTTACACGGTTCTTGACACACTAAATTGTTCAAATTTCTTGCTATAGGCAACCTTGATCCGGAAACATCCTATGGATTGGTAGTCCTTGCTCCAATTACCATGGGTTAGCGCTTCATTGAACACAGTTTGTTAAGCTTTCTGATCTGTTTTAGGAAACATGTTTAGGCCCCGTGAGGCTCACACACTCACTTTTCTGTGCCAAGGCGCATATGCACCAGTAGATAAGAACACTCTCACGAGAGGACCGCAGTTCCTCGCTTCATAAATGCTTCTGTGTGGTAGAAGGCTCACCTACTTGGGGGCCATCTCTTCCTTCTAATAGGGCCTTAAGCTCTACCATAAGAGGGAGTTAGAGTGTGCTCTCTCCTCAAGACCTAATGTTGTGAGTGCCTGTGGTACAATTGCGGACTGAAACCATAATAGTGAAGGGGGACTCTTTGTTACAAATCCAGCTTTAACTCTCAAAGCTTGCTCCTCGCATGTTGATAACAGAGGTTGCAGGTGTGGCCTTTGCAGAGATTGGTGCATGCGCGCTCGAAGGCCCTGCCATTGATGTGGTCATCGTGCTTAATACATAATATTTCACTTAGTACTGGTGCTGTACCTGTGGCTTGGCTTGGAGCACTTCGTTGAGACTGGTTGGGCCGCTAATGGTTTACTCTCTGAAAAGCGCATGAATAGGACATTGAGCCAGTCTTTCTCCTTCCCGTCCACGTGAAGAAATGGAAGATTGTCACCACTTATAGGGTGTTAGTGTTGTATTGGGATTCTCTTCTTATGATAACAGACTGAGGGCATTAACGTGTTCTAGGTGAGGATATTATTCTGTGCTAGGAACAGCTGATTTTTATAGTCGAGGCCCCAGCTAACACAAATTCTGCAAATTTGTTGCCCAACCCGATCCATAGCAAGGATCTGACTAGAAGGTAGATTATTGAACCAAATTTCCATCCAGGTTATCGTAAGGTGAGGATACAGTTTGTTATTATCTCTTGAAGCCCTCTTAGAACGTCCCCTCTATATTCCTCCACCTTTGTTAGCTTGTTCTGTCAGTAGCGCAACCATTGTGGTTTAGTGTGTTTATCATAACTCCTATGTATGCTGAACATCTCAGCTAGGCAAGGTGTGCTGTTGCTCATTGAGAGCTCCCACAGATGATGTGATCTCTCATCCCCATAGGCTCCTAGGAATGTTCACCGCAGCGATTTTGTGCTCTCTCTCGCTGCTCTCGTTGTGCAAGCACCTTGTTTTATGTGAAAGGATCGTTCACTGAGGGAGTGGCCTAGGGGCCATTGTTCGAACGAAAGTGTCTGTTCTCAACTGGTGCGGGCAGCATTAGTCTACTCTTTTCTCTCAAGCAAAGACATACGGCTCGTCCTTCCATACATGTGCTCACACGCTCTCTCCTGCTGACTCTCTTGCGAGATATAGGCATTGGACCCTCAGTTTTGACATGTCGATTCCTGTCTCCAGCTTTTTGCCCACTGGCCCCCACCAGCCAACTCTTAATAGATTCCTAGTGCGGATCCATCAATCGTAAGCTCATTACTAAACTACTATCCTTTTATAATTCCTTGCGTCATGGTGCACTTAATCACATCCAACAGAAAAGTTGAACAAGTACAGTTAATTATGGTACCAGAGAGTGGGCTCTTGGCTGTGACAGCAACCTGACCATGTGGGATTTTGGAGAAATGTGGAAAGACTTTGGAAACTTTGGGCTAGAAAGGCTGTGACTACTGTAAGGCAAGAGCTTAAAGGGCATTCTAGTGGAGGCCTGGAAGAAAGCATGGCTGCAAATGATGTGATTCCCTGCCACGAGGAAATCCTATTCCCCAGACTTTAGAAGCACCAAACCGGAAATGGTTTTTGTGATAAAGAGTTTATGGCAGCATTTGCCCACAGCCAGATGCTTGCCTGATTGCTGTTGTGTGTAAAAAGGGCAATGGACTGATGTCTCTGGCAGAGGATATTTTCAAGACAGCCTAATGTAAAAAATGGTGGGTTGGCTTTTAATGGGGATTATACAGATCTACAGTGGAAAAAACTGAGTAGCAAAGGACGAAGAAAATGCAAAATGTACAGTTGGATCTGAAGAGTACACTAGGAAGATTAAAGGTGTGTGCCAAGCGCATGTTGAAGTGAAGGAGTGACTTCCTTTCATAAGGAAGACTTAAAATGAATTTAAGGAGACCCGCCTGAAGACACTTTTATGAGTAAACAATAGAAAGAGTATCTTTTGGGCAAGACCACACCCAGTAATCCTCCAGCAATGTCCAGGGGCAGAGGAAAAAAGAGTTTTGCAAAAAACCTGGAAAATAATAGGAGATATGATTCCATCCCTAATTTGCTCTACTGCGCAGATTATTGCGCCATTCATTTTCACTTCGACATGTGCTGACTTTAGATGGCATGTGGGCATAGTGTTTGTGAAGACGAATGAAACAGGGATCATCAGATCCTTCCCTCCAGGTTTCAGAGAGGTGACAAGGTCAAGCCGCAGAGCCACAGGAGGGTTGTCCCTGAGCAATACAAACAGTAGGGCACACTGAAACTAGGCTCATGTGCGCATGAAGTATGTGAATTGTGTAGTCTGAGTTGGCAGCAAGGACAGGCCCAAGAACAGGGACAATTGCGGAGGGATGCCAGACCCTTGTGAGATTTAATTTGTCCAAGAAGAGCTGCAATACGGGAGGGTACTCTTCATAAAGGAAAAATGAGACTTGTTATTGTTGCAAGCCAAAAAGCTGGAAAGAGCTACTGGATCCTGACCGTTTTCTAAGCCCCTTTAGGAAGTCAAATCCCAGTGAAGTTTGCTTGGAGTCCTAACCTAGGAGTCTTTGGTGTTTTGCCCTCAGGTTTCCGTTCTATGTGTTTTTGGAGTGCGCAAGTGTCATCCCCTTAAGTGACTCTATTCCTCCCTTTTGGAATGTGATTGTGTATTCAGTTCCACTTTATGTTGGGTTAGTGTAATTGTGTACTTTTGACTTTACAGGAGCTATACAGATTCTAGGAAGCAAGGTGGCCTGAGTCTTCCGAAGAGGCTTTGACTGTGGACATTTCAAATGGACATTTGAAACGGTAAAGACGTTGGGACTTGTAAAGGTCTCGGACTCAAATTAATTTGTGCAATTTTATGCATGGTCAAGGGAGCGATATGGGGGCCAGGGAGTGGAATGTTGTGTTTTGAATGAGTGTCCCACATAGACTCTAGGTATTCAGATGTTGCTGTGAGTTAGGGTGAGCCGCTGTTTGTGGAGGCTTGGGGTGCGATGGTGCCACTGCCTTAAGGTGGTGAAGAGTGGTGGTCAACTTGCGTGGGCAGGCTTAGTCCGAGTTTGTACTCAGGGTCCTCGCTAGCTTCGCTTTTACAGTGTGGCTCCTCTCTCTGTCTTCATGTTGCTCTTTGCAAAGATGGTTACCCTTGGCTTTGCCTGCCTCCTCCGAGTTCCCCAGCCAGCCCACTTGGCCTCCCGCCCACTTACATTGGACTCTAAATAACTCCAACTTGGAAGACCACTCAAATCGTCGGCATCAAACAATAAAACCTACTCTTTTCGCTCTTTCTACCTATCAGCGGTTGGTCATGGGCATGTACTTCTCATTATAGTCTGACAAAACGAGCGTAAGAGAGTAGCTCCACATCCTACACTGCTCGTGAACCAGCAGGGGGAATCATGCAAGACAATTGAGCCAGGCTATACAGAAGAGTTTCCACAAAAGGGCCATGTTTTGGAGATGCCCGACTAATTGACCCCCCAAACCAAAAGAATGTGTCTTAGAGTACAACTCCAACGCACAGGCCAATCCAATATGGAGCTCACTACAGGAAACCCAAACCAAATTCTATCTACCTCTCTAATTAGGATGGAGATAATTGACGCGGACAATCATCTCCCTTAAAGGTATGGCAAAACCTCAGATGAGAGGTGTTGCCGCCTGCACCACAACAACTCTTCGCATAAGATATAGTGCTTGACAAACACTGCAGAACATCAGAAGCAATTAAGGCAAGAACATCACACAAGAAACATTAAAGATGGCAATACTAATTTTGGGAAACACGAGGAAGTCAAGTATCCCATCAATTTGGATGTATGACTATGCACCTTATTTACTAAGGGCAAGCTAAAAGATACGTCCCACCAGCAAAACATGCCTAAACAAATGATTAAACAACACAATGCAGCACAGGAGGTGGAAGCAGAGATTAGAAATTATTAACCTAAAAAAATCAATGGCCTTTCTTTTACAATCTCACAGTAAGATGCCCAAGCAATCAGAGAGAAGAATTCATATGGGATGTGATCTCAGTCCCACTTC
This sequence comes from Rhizomys pruinosus, assembly GCA_009823505.1. Lineage (NCBI taxonomy): Eukaryota > Metazoa > Chordata > Mammalia > Rodentia > Spalacidae > Rhizomys > Rhizomys pruinosus. The sequence continues at coordinate 1,749,819 of VZQC01008045.1, forward strand.
ACAAATTAAATAGTGCCTTAAAATACACAACATAAAAATACCCGTTAGTATCATAATGCTAACAAAGACCACCAAAACTCTAAAACAAAGAAGCTTTTAAAATCCTATAATAAAAGAAAGACATTATTGGAAGAACTATCAGAGTAAGAATGGAATAAAACCATCCCCTCGATGCTCATGGAATTGAAGGAAAATTTAGCATAAAAAAATGTCTCCATTCTACCAAAATACTCTGTATTTAGAGTTTTAATAACAAAAATCCCAAATTCAAAATCCTCCGAGTTCTTCATCAGGCTTGGAAAAGATAAGGGAAGTATACTGAAATATCATATAGGAAAAATCAAAAGACCGCTTCAGGAAGAAGCCAAAACAACCGTGACTTGAAAAAAGAGCTATCACAGGGGGATTCATTCCTATAATTAAATACCGAGGACTGACAACTAATATACTACAGGGGCTATAGTCATAAAACAGGTCCTTGGTACTGGCACAATAAAACGCGAAAACCTGCATTGTAATATTGGACACAAAAACCGAAGATACCATGACTGTGAAGCACATTATTCAAATTTTCAGCCATCTATATAATTTGACAAGTTGGCGCCGAAGAAGAGACACAATGTGGAGAAAAGATAAGCACATCGTTCAAGCAAAGTGGAATTAGGTAATTAAGTTTGATCTCTCACCACCATGCTTCAGTTAGTAATGGAAATATGAAAAAACCCCATACCTCTCGCACTGTTACCACAAAAAGTCACTCCAGGATTGGACTCAAAACTCAACTTTGAGTGAGAACCCCCAAAAAAACTACTGAAGGGCAATTAGAAGAAAAAAGCGTTTGGGTCAGCAGGAACTATTGAAGACAGTATGGCATAGAGAAAGAGAGAGAGCTTTCCTTTACAATTTCAGAGACAGGGCAGAAACAATTGCCACTCAATGAAATATTCACAATACCGAAACCACCAAAGATGGAAGTACAAATGAATAAATCAATAGGAAATTTTTTTTTAATTATTAGTATAGAAGGCAAACAATATCCCCACAAACCATTTCACCCAATCCAAATTTAAGACTACCTTCCCCCATCATGAAACCCACCCTATCATGCCCCCCATACCCCCATAAGAGACTCAAATTGGGATTCGTCGTACGTAAGAAACGCCGTAGAAGTAATAAGGTCGACAATTTTGACAAATGGGACCTCACGTATAGACTCAAAAAGGCTTTCTGCTTACATCAAAAGAAACAATCATAGAAATGAAGAATCCACAGTGGGTGATAAACTTCACCAGGCAGATAACATCTGACCAACAGCATTATATTGTCCACAACCTTATATATATACTACTTCTCGAGAAAAAACAAAGAAGAAGAAAACAAATGACCCACTCAATATGATGGAGCAAAGAGCGCCTGACATAGACTCACAAGTGAGGATTAGAAAGGCTGAGAAACCACCTTAATAAGTGTTTTCACTTACACTATCATTTAAACGGAAATGCAAATCAAAAACCACTTTTAAGATGTCATCTTACTTCCCTAGATTAAAGATCTGGCATAGATCAAGAAAAAGGCATTATGATACCAAGTGCTGGATATGTTGTGGGATAAGGGGAACATTCATTCACTCCTGTTGCGATTACAAATTGGTACAACCCACTCCCACTTATGGATATGAGCAGTGTTGGAAAGGGAACTTCTCTTGTGAAGACTTGGATATGAACCTTCCACCCTCGACCCAGCCCATTACCTCCTTTTCCTAGGCCATTACTCCTGTATAGATCTTCTGTGCCCTACCGCAGTACCCATTCATACATGCACGGGCCATGTTTATATTCTGCTCTTCTCACTTATAAGCAAGGTAGGGCTGGTAAAACCACCTCATAATTCTTTGCCCCTCAACTGAGACAAGGATAGAGAAAATGATGGAAATGTATGCCAATCGCATACTAATGAGTTCAACAGTGTCACAGCAAGTCTTACACATAAGCGAAAGAGCATGACTATCTAATGAGGCTTTTGCAGGGAAATTGGCTAGAGGCATTACGAGGACATAAAAGTTGTCTGAGTGAATAGGATAACACCGTCCCAGGAGAATTCAAAAACGTGAAGAAATGTTTTCCTTCATCTGTGTATGCTAGTGCCTATTACCTAGTTGTATTTTTTTTTGTGCACAGCCCCTTGAGCATTTGTCCGAGCAGTTGGGAGTGAGATCATAGTTATTGAAAACAGCAACTATCAAACATCAGAAAGGATTGCATCAAAGGACTGACTGAAACAGTGAACTTTTCTGCGTTTTCCAGATTAAAATACAGTCCTACCAACTTCACATCGACGAGGGATATTAAGTTGAAAGGAGCATTTGAGAAAAGAGATGATTTAAAAAAGCATGATTTTATTTTGACTCAAGAAATGCGTAATGAGCCTGGATAGGGTTTGGGGGTCATGGGGGGATGCATATGTGGCTTGGGAGACCCGGGTCATAAAGAAATTTTTTAAAAAGAAAATATTAATTATATTTAGACATATATTTCTCTTTTATATATCTTGTTTAATCTAAAAATGGTCTTTATAGAATCAGAGAAGTACGATTAGAATAATGAAATATCTAGAATCTGTTGTCAATAAAATCAGCCTTTGTCTAACTAGAGATTTTCGGGAAAAATATGTGGCTAGTAAGAGTTATTCATTCTTCTATTATGGATGTCTCTATCAGTGGCCATATCACTCTGTCATAGGATCAAAGGTTTTCTTGACCTTTTATTTTACTCTTTTTTCCCATTTTTATTAATAGAAATAAAGTAATACACTCATATGTATTTCTCCAACATCCTTAGAATCACTCTAAGTTTTTCTTTAGGCTCCCATGAAACTAATAGTCTACTGAACATCACATCCACAGGCAGTTGTAACACACCCTTTTCAAATGCATGGCCAATGAATACGTTAATGAGAAAGAAAAGAATATTCTTTTAAATTTTTCTTTAAGAAAGAATATATTCTTTCCCCCACCTTCCTCTGGTTACTGATCTGCCTGATACAGACCAGCCCTCCTACAACCCTGGTAAGTCAGATCCTGCCCACTCTGTCTATCCCATTCCCCTGCCTCCTCAACACTTCAAATGTACCCACCCTACTCTCTCGGTCTCCCACTGCTAGGTATTGTCCCACAGGCCAAGATCCAATTCCTCTGCTCAGTATCATCATGGAATACTATTCTGCTTTTTATTTTTCTAATTTAATTTAAATATGCTTTGGTGACTCAATTTTCATACATTCATTTATCCGAATTCAGTTTTCATGGCATACACCCCTGTCCCTTTCCCACCCCCACCCACCCCTACCAGTCGCGCGTCGTGCCATTCTGCCGTAAGTATTTGCGGTCTTTCTGTTTTTTTTTGTGTTTGTTTCTCATTTTTTTTTTTAACAATAGAGTGATAATTGTGAGTACAAGCATTCCTTCATGTAAAACCAATCTTGTGAGCAGTTGTAGCCCAAACCCACCACAGGCTCATGTGGTCCCACCAATCCTAAAGGGGGGCTTTAAATGTCAATAAGTTTTTTAATGTTTGTGACTCAAATGAGTTTCCAGGTCTATATTTGTTGTAGTTGTCTACCATTAACCCCCCACAAGTCAAAAGCCACTTACATTTCTTTACCTGAGCGCCGCCCTCAAGTACGTCAGCATTGTTTCCTAGGCTTCAGATATAAAGGGCGGCAACAGGTGGTATGATGAAGCACATCTACATCTCTACTTTCTGGGAAGCATTGGATGTCTTGTTTCTCAGTCGAGTGTTGCCTGTTTTCTTTCATGGGCTAGCAGCTTTCCACGGCGTTAGACCTTTCGATTCAGTCCCTCTAAGATAGAAAGCACATGCCAATTAGATATTAGGGTAATATCTTAAACCAGATGTAACTTTTATATAATATATAAGTGCCTTTCGTTATCCTATAAGATGCAAGGTCACAACAATATCAGCAATTACTCGGTGTATATTAACAAGTACTTATGTTCATAGATAACAATAAGGCTCATACTTATGGTAAGACACGCATGTTTGGGGATGGTATTCCAACTATACATGAATCATAAACCTTTTTCTTCTGTTAAACGCCCACTATGGTCTAGGTTCTTCGTGGATAATATAACATCTTACCTAACCTTTTAGAGGAATGTAAAGCTTGTATCATCAAGCCGTGGATTTTATTCCTTGCCAAGGATGAGAGCCATAGGCCAATTAGATTTGGGATATACAGAACAATATGGTCTGTCCTACTGGACTATCTTCTTAACCAGGCTAGCTAAACACTTTAGTGCCATTTACTAAGTCCTGCCACAGGCAATCCCCATCCCCACTTTTCCCTGGCTCCTGATCTACCTGACACATATACCCAGCCTTGATCAATATGCTCTGTCAATACTTTGCCAGCTGTCCTTGTGCAATTTGCGGCTTAACTGTTTTTGGGGCCCCCTTAAGTATCGGAAAAGAAAGTAGTAACCAAAAATAAAATAAATAATCAGTAAAGCCTAGGAAACTACTTTCAGGCAAAACGCAAGATGAAATTAAATCTGGTAAAAGACAAAAAGTACCAGTTTTCCTGAGTTTCTTAGCAGTCCCCTGTCTGTGCTTCAAAGGATGGGAATGCCAACAACTGTCTTCCCCCAGCCTTCGAGGGGGGAATCCTGGACAGCATAACCCCCCTGGCTGTATCCCCCTAATGGACCCCCCTAAGTAACCCTAGGCCTCATCCCTCATCCTGGTAATAGCTCGCTGCCTTATTATGGTGCTTGTAAGATCATACCCAACAACTCACCTGTACCAGTTTTAATCAATTTTTGCTTCCTCTCCTTTCAGACAAATAGGAACACATCCCTGCTGACAATGCTGACCACCCAGGTGTATAAAGTTATCTCACCCCGTGGATTTTTAAAATTTATTTTTATTTATTTTTATTTTTATTTATTTTTTATTGTATGTTTTGGTGTATTTCATACATCATCTTTCCATTCAGTTTCAGGCATATATCCCCTCCCTTCCCCCCACCCCAGGGCAAACTGCTGCCAGACTCTTTATCAAAATATCCCAGTTGCTGCCTAAGTCTTTATTTTCCCCTGGAACCACATCTTTTGCAGCCATGCTTTCTTCCAGGCCTCCACTAGAATGGCCCTTTAAGCTCTGCTTACAGTAGTCAACAGCCTTTCTAGCCCAAAGTTCCAAAGTCTTCCACATTTCTCCAAACATCCACATGGTCAGGTTCTTCACAGCCAAGAGCCCACTCTCTGGTACCAAATTACTGTATTAGTCACTTTTCTGTTGCTGTGATAAAGCACCATGACCAAGGAACTTATAAAAGGAAGAGTTTATTTGAGCTTACGATTGATGGTTCCAGGGAACTAGAGCCCATTGTGGTGGGAGGCATGGCAGCTGGAGACTGGAGCAGCAAACTGAGGGTCACATCTCGCAAAGAGCACAGGAAGCAGAGAGAAAGAGACACGAGGCTTGTTAAAACTCACTAAGCCTGCCCCCAGTGACACACTTCTTCCAGCATGGCCACACACCCCAAGACCTCCAAAAACAGCGCCACCAACTGGAGACAAACGTCTGAATACCTAGAGCCTATGGGGGACACTCATTCAAACCACCATACCTGCCTACTGAATAACTTCAGCATAAGAGTTATGTAAACCACTAGAACCACAATGGTCGCTATGACCACAAGCTAAAGAAGGGAGAAGAAAGAGGGGAGTTCTGATAGGCTCAGAGATACTTCCCTACTCATTGGATTGTCATTTCAGACCTTCTAGGTGGGCAGCCTTCCTGCAAAAATTCTCCCTAGAACTTATAATGCCCTCTCTGTTTATAAAGGAACCCATACAACATGCACCATACATTTTCACTGACGGAGGGAAAGCTGGCTCAGCCTACATGGCTTTCAGAGAGAACAGTTCCACCCCAACCAGTCAAAGGTTCCAGCCAAGCCAAGGATCTGCCCAATATAAGGAATTATTAGCAGTCATAATGGCACTGCAGGACATTCAGGAATCCTGCAACCTCTTCACTGACAGTTTATATGTGGTCAACCTTCTACCCCATTTACCACAGGCTCACATTAGGCTTGACAGTAACCCACTCTCCCCTCTTATGGTAGAGCTTAAAGCCCTTTTAGAAGGAAGGAATGCCCCAATATACCTTCAACACCTTAGGGGACACTGGGGCCTCCCTGGTTTCTTATCTATGGGCAATGCCTTGGCAGATCAGTTGGCCTCGGGGCCTAACATTCTAACAGCTCAGAAAGCTACAAACTTTCATGAGCTAACCCATGTAAATTGGAGAGGACTACACCAAAAGTTCCCTCAGGTGCCTATAAAAGAATTGAAAAAAATTGTTCAAACGTGTAAATCTTGCCAGCCCTTCCTTAAGGTACCCCCGCTTCAACCCCAAGGAGTTAATCTTTGAAGCTTACAATCTAATGCTCTCTGGAAAACTGATGTCACTCATTTTGCTGCTTTTGGAAAGCTTAAATATGTTTTTGTGTCCATTGACACCCATTCTCGAGCCTGCTGGGCTACGGCCCACACTGGAGAAAGAGCCAAACACACCCAGTCTCATTTCCTCCAATGTTTCACAACGTTAGGACTACCCAGTCAGATTAAAACAGACAATGGGCCTTTCTTTACCTCTAAGACCCTTGCAAACTTTTTTGAAAGATGGGGAATTAAACACACTACCAGAATTCCTTATAACACCCAAGGACAAGACATTGTAGAAAGAAACCATCAATGTCTCAAGGAACAATTACAAAAACAAAAAGGGGGAGTAAGCCCCCACCTGCAGTTGGTGCAAGCCCTGTTCACCATAAATATTTTAAATTTTTCCAAGGACATGATGGAATCTAGGTTCCAAAAATATTTGGGACATGCAAGCCTTAACCCCCAAGGAAAGGTTAAATGGAAAGACCCTTTAACACACCAATGGAAAGGCCCAGACCCACTAATCATGATGGGGAGAGGCTTTGGATGTGTATATCCTATTGGGGAAGATGCACCAATCTGGATACCAGCAAGGAATTTAAAGTTCCTACCGACCTCCTTGGAAAAGGAAAAAAATAACATAATTGAATCCAAGGGCTACAAACCCTTGAGGAGTTCTTTTGTCTTTCCTTGTTCACAGATGGCATGGTTCCTGAGACTGTTAATGGCCACATGGATGGCAACAATGGTGACAGAGGCACAGAACCCTAACACCCACCAACCACAAGAGTAACATGGATAATAGGTGACCCTGCAATCGGACGAGCCCTCAATTCCACCACGAAGGACACAACACCATCAACATGGTAGCTGCCACTTTACTTTGACCTTTGTGACCTGCCTGAGGAACCTGTGGAAGTGACTACTGGCAAGTTGACCACTGCCTATACAAGGGACATCGAGAAGCGGTTCGAGATTACCCCATATATGTGTATTCTGGGAGTAGACGGACTGCACAAAAGATATATGACTGTGGTGGGCTGGGAGATTTTTATTGTAAGTCTTGGGAGTGTGAGACCACTGGATCTGGACATTGGATCCAACATAGAGGTCCTATTAAGGTGATAAAAATAAGGGGAAAATATTGTGAAAACTTACAATGTAACCCCATTCAGGTGACCTTCACTGACAAGGGTTAAAAGGAAGAGAGCTGGGAAGTTGGAATGACATGGGGCCTTAGATTATACCAAGATGGCTATGATAATGGGGTAATGTTCTCCATCAGGAGACAAATACATCCCATTGCTAGTGAGATTCAGGTGGGGCCAGATGCTCCAAACCCAACCCCCAACAAAACAAAAACTATAACAAGCCCACCACCAACAGTAAAAAGCACCCTCCAATCTCACATCACCAATAGAGGATGTAAGGGTAAAGGAAAAAGAAAAGGACACAACAAGGGTAAAGCTAGGAGCAAAACTAGCCCCTGGGAAGCAGCAGTAGAGATAGCTTATGAAGCTCTGAATGAGACCTCAAGGCCTGAGTTAACAGAGTCATGCTGGCTGTGCCTTAGTTCCAAGCCACCATACTATGAAACCCTAGGGTATACTGAAAATTTTACGAAAAAAAAAAAAANGGAATTTTAACACACTACCATGAAGTCTCTTATAAACCCAAGGACCAAGACATTGTAAAGAAAGAAAGAAACCATCAATGTCTCAAGGAACAATTACAAAAACAAAAAGGGGGAGTAAGCCCCCACCTGCAGTTGGTGCAAGCCCTGTTCACCATAATATTTTAAATTTTTCCAAGGACATGATGGAATCTAGGTTCCAAAAAATTGGGACAGCAAGCCTTAACCCCCAAGAAAGGTTAAATGGAAAGACCCTTTAACACACCAATGGAAAGCCAGACCCACTAATCATGATGGGGAGAGGCTTTGGATGTGTTATATCCTATTGGGGAAGAATGCACCAATCTGGATACCAAGCAAGGAATTTAAAGTTCCTACCGACCTCCTTGGAAAAGGAAAAAAATAACATAATTGAATCCAAAGGCTACAAACCCTTGAGGAGTTCTTTGTCTTTTCTTGTTCACAGATGGACATGGTTCCTGAGCTGTTAATGGCCACATGGATGGCAACAATGGTGACAGAGGCACAGAACCCTAACACCCACCAACCACAAAGAGTGACATGGATAATAGGTGACCCTGCAACGGACGAGCTCTCAATTCCACCACGAAGGACACAAAGCCATCAACATGGTGCTGCCACATTTACTTTGACCTTTGTGACCTGCCTGAGGAACCTGTGGAAGTGACTACTGGCAAGTTGACCACTGCCTATACAAGGGACATCGAGAAGCGATTCAAGATTACCCCACATATGTGTTCCTGGGAGTGACGGACTGCACAACAGATATATGACTGTGGTGGGCGGGAGATTTTTATTGTAAGTCTTGGGAGTGTGAGACCACTGGATCTGGACATTGGATCCAACATAGAGGTCCTATTAAGGTGATAAAAATAAGGGGAAAAATTGTGAAAACTTACAATGTAACCCCATTCAGGTGACCTTCACTGACAAGGGTTAAAGAGGAAGAGAGCTGGGAAGTTGGAATGACATGGGGCCTTAGATTATACCAAGATGGCTATGATAATGGGAGTAATGTTCTCCATCAGGAGACAAATACATCCCATTGCTAGTGAGATTCAGGTGGGGCCAGATGCTCCCAAACCCAAACCCCCAACAAAACAAAAACTATAACAAGCCCACCAACAGTAAAAAAGCACCCTCCAATCTCACATCACCAATAGAGGATGTAAGGGTAAAGAAAAAAGAAAGGACACAACAAGGGTAAAACTAGGAGCAAAACTAGCCCCCTGGAAGCAGCAGTAGAGATAGCTTATGAAGCTCTGAATGAGACCAGGCCTGAGTTAACAGAGTCATGCTGGCTGTGCCTTAGTTCCAAGCCACCATACTATGAAACCCTAGGGTATACTGAAAATTTTACGAAAAAAAAAAAAAAAAAAAAAAAAAAAACATCGGGGCCACCATGGTCTTAGCAAAAACAAAATATTAAAGGAACAGGGCTGACCTTACCCCTCTGGGGAACAAATTTCACTTGTATAACATCTGTCCAAGAAGTCTCTCCATGGGAAGGGTGTCAGAATGTTACTGTGATACTGATGATGGTGAATGTGAATGGATAATACCCTCAGAACAGGGAATATATTGGCTATGTCAACACTCAGGCCTCATGCCCTGCATAGCAACTGCAGTTTTTTTTTTAATTTTATTTATTTCTGTATGTGTATGAATGTACTGTCTGCATGCAAGTCTGCGCACCCGTGTCGTACAATGCCGCGGAGTTCAGAAGAGGGTCTCGGATTCCCCTGGAACTGGAGTTCTCCTGGAATTGGAGCTTCAGACGGTTCTCAGCCGCCATGTGGGTGCTGGGGATCGAACCCAGGTCCTCTGTAAGAGCGGTCGGCGCTCTTAACCACTAGGCCATCTCTCCAGCCCCGCAACTGCAGTTCTTAAACAGGGCAACGATACCTGTGCTATGGTGGCAGTGATGCCCCATGTATTATATCATTCTAATGAAGAAATGGTCGCCAGGCAGGGTAACTACAGGGAAAAGAGGGAGCTCATTACTGTGCTGGCGGTTACTTCCCTTCTGGGGCTTGGGGCAGCAGGAATCGGTCTGGGAGGGGCTTCTCTGGCCCTGGTAAATACTAAATATCAAGAACTCAGGATGCAGATTGATAACCTCGATAGAGTGGAAACCACTCTCAGATATTTCAAAAAATCCCTAGACTCCCTAGCACTAGTAGTCCTCCAAAATCAGAGGGGACTGGACCTCCTAACCCTTGAACAAGGGGGAATTTGCAGAGCACTGGGGGAGGAATGCTGCTTTTATGCAGACCACTTGGGGATCATTACAAAAAATCTAGATGAGATTCGAAAGGGAATAGAAGATAGGCGACTAAATTATGACCAGGGCTGGTTCAGCCAATAGCTTGACTGGTCGCCTTGGCTAACCACTCTTTTATCGTCCCTAGCTGGCCCACTTCAGGTTGACTCGGCTGATACAAAACAAAGCCCAGGAAATCCAACTTATGACACTGGGAGCCAGATATGGCCCTTGATAAAACCCCCTGCCCACTGCTTTGCCCCGACGATGGGTAAGGGTCCTAAAAGAGAGGCCAACCTAAGACAGGGGACAGTGTGGCGAAGAGGGGGAAGGGAGAAGATACATGGCACCCAACGAGGGGTAAGATTTGACTACTCCTAGACAACCTAAGACAGGGGTTAGGCCAAGAGCCGCCTTTAACTCTTGATGACGGCTAAGCCTAGTAGAGGTAAGCTCAGACAACCTAAGACAGAGGCCATGCTGACCACCCCCCCAATACAAAACAAAAAGGGGGAGTTGTTGGGCCTTACAGGCTCTCCAAAAGCGTGGCCTGTTGGAAATCTCTAAGCCTGGCTCAAGTCTCGCTGACTGTCCCCCACCTACCGAATAACTTCTGCATAAGAGTTATGTAAACCATTGTAACAACAATGGTCGCTATGACCACAAGCTGAAGAGGGGAGGAAGAAAGAGGGGAGTTCTGATAGGCTCAGAGGTACTTCCCTACTCATGGACAGCTCACGATCAGTGCCTGTTTCCCACTAAGTTCTATGGAGTAATCATTACATACAGCCTGTGTGCTTCCTGGGCCCTTTGAGATGATTGGCTGCCTGTTTGGCACCATAGAAACCTCTTTGTGGTTTTTGCCTTTATAAAGCTGGTCCCACGGGCCCAGGACTGGCTAAGACCCCCAGTGCAACCCGAAGCCCCCGCAAGGAATGATCCCTTCAATCCAATTCCCTCTAGGACTTTAAGCATGAAGGGATGCTGGATTTTGTCAAAGGCTTTTTCAGCATCAATTGAGATGATGGTGTGGTTTTTGTCTTTCATTCCATTTATGTGTTTGATGATGTTTATTGATTTTCGTATGTTGAACCATCCCTGCATCTCTGGTATGAATCCAACTTGGTCATGATGGATGATCTTCTTGATGTGGGTCTGTATGCGATTTGCCAGTATTCTGTTTAGAATTTTGGCATCTGTGTTCATGAGGGAGATGGGTCTATAATTCTCCTTTTTGGTTGTATCTTTGCCTGGTTTTGGTAATAGAGTGATGTTGGCTTCATAGAAGGAATTTGGGAGAGTTCCCTCTGATTGTATACTTCTAAACAGTTTCAGAAATAATGGTTGTAGGTCTTTTTGAAATGTTTTATAGAATTCTGCTGTGAAACCGTCTGGGCCTGGGCTTTTTTTAGTTGGGAGGCTTCTTACTACATCCTCTATTTCTTCATATGTTATGGGTCTGTTTAAGCTGCTGGTCTCCTCTTGGCCAAGCTTTGGTGATTCCCAAGATTTCAGATATTCATCCATTTCTTCTAGATTTTCAAACTTGGTAGAATATAGGTTCTTGTAATATTCCCATATAATTTTCTTGATCTTTTCCTTGTCCGTTGTGATATTTCCCTTTTCATCACAGATTGTATTGATTTGGAGTTGTTCCTTCTTTCTTTTTGTTAACTGGGCTAGAGGTCTGTCTATCTTGTTTATTCTTTCAAAGAACCAACTTTTGGCTTCATTGATTTTTTGTATTGTTTTCTTTGTTTCTATTTCATTGATTTCTGCTCTGATTTTTGTTATTTCTTCCTGTCTGTTGCGTTTAGGGTTCATCTGTTGTTGCCTCTCAAGTGCTTTTAGCTGTAGTGTTAGATCATTCACTTGTGCTCTTTCTGTTTTTCTAATGTAGGCACCCAGGGCTATAAATTTCCCTCTTAGGACTGCTTTTAAGGTATCCCATAAGTTTTGTTGTGTTGTATTGTCATTGTCATTCAGTTCCAGGAATGTTTTTATTTCTTTCTTTATCTCTTCCTTGACCCATTCATTATTCAAGAGTGTGTTGTTTAGTCTCCATGTGTTCTTGTAGGCAGGAGGGCTTGTCCTGGTGTTGATGTTGAGCTTCATTGCACTGTGGTCTGACAGGATGCATGAAATTATTTCAATCTTTTTGTATTTGTAGAGGTTTCTTCTGTGTCCCAGGATGTGGTCGATTTTGGAGAATGTTCCGTGGGGTGCTGAGTAGAAAGTGTATTCTCTGGTATTAGGATGGAATGTTCGGTAGAGGTCTATGAGGTCCATTTGGTGTATCATATCGTTCAGTTCAGATGTCTCTCTGTTTATTTTTTGTCCTGTTGACCTATCCAAAGGACTCAGTGGGGTATTGAAATCTCCCACTATGAGTGTGCTGGGGTTAGTCTGTGACTTGTGGTCCTGGAGAATTGTCTTTATAAAGTTTGGTGCACCAGAATTTGGGGCATATATATTCATAATTGTGAAATCTTCTTGGTGGATTGTTCCTTTGATGAAAATGTAATGGCCTTCTTTGTCTCTTCTGATTTCTTTTACTTTGAAGTCTATTTTATCCGATATTAAAATAGCAACACCTGCTTTCTTTTTGGTACCATTTGCTTGGAATATTTTTTTCCATCCCTTCACTTTAAGGTGGTGCCTGTCCTTGAAGGTAAGATGTGTTTCTTGTAGACAGCATATCGATGGATTCTGTTTCCTAATCCAGTCTCCCAGTCTATGTCTTTTGATTGGGGAATTTAGTCCATTAATATTTAAGGTTATGACTGATAGGTTTGTGTTGCTTCCTTTTGCCTTATTATCCATTTGCGGTTTTGGTTTAGGTTTCTACTTCTGCAGTTATGCTTTTATTGATTTCTCTTTCTAGGTGCCTGGGGTTGGTTGCTCCTTTCTTCTGTTCTTTGAATTGCTTCAAGTATTCTCTGAAGGGTTGGTTTTCCGGACATGTATTCTTTCAACTTGTTTATGTCATGGAAGGTTTTTCTCTCTCCTTCAACTATAATTGACATTTTTGCTGGGTATAGTAACCTGGGTTGGCATCTATTGTCCCTTAACACTGGGAATGCTTTGCTCCAGGTTCTTCTTGCTTTCATAGTTTGCGTTGAGAAGTCAGTTGTAATTCTGATAGGTTTCCCCTTATAGGTCACTTGTTGTTTTTCTCTTGTGGCTTTAAGGATTTTGTCTTTGTTTTGGGTGTCTAGCATTTTAACTATGATGTGGCGTGGAGAATTTCTTTTCTGATCTTGTCTGTTTGGAGTTCTATGTGCTTCTTGTATTGGTATTGGTTTGTCCTTTTTTAGTTTGGGGAAGTTTTCATCTATTATTCTGTTGAAGATCTGATCAATACCATTCTCTTGGGATTCTTCTCCTTCCTCTATTCCTATGATGTGGAGGTTTGATCTTTTCATAGTGTCCCACAGTTCCTGGTTGTTCCACTTTTGTGTATTTTTAAATTTTTCATAATCTTTCCTTGAGGTTTTTAGTTGTTCTGTGTTATCTTCCAGGTCTGATATTCTTTGTTCTGCTTCCTCCATTCTGCTTCTGAGGCTTTTTCCATTCCTTTCCTCTTGATTGGATGAGTGTTTGATTTCCTTTTTCATTTCCTCTTCTGATTTCTTTAGTATTTCTACTTCCTTTTGGAGCTTCTCAATCTCTTCCTGTAGCTCTTTGCTTTTCTGGTTGGTTTCCTTATCTTTTTCAGCATGGGATCTTTTCAGTGTTTCTACTTCCTTCCAGAGTTTGTCATTCTCTCTAGGTCTTGAGTTCTTCATTCTCTTTTCTTAGTTCTTTGATTTGCTCTTTATAATCTTGTAGTTCTTTAAGTTTGTTCACAATTGTGTTTCTGATATCTGTGTCCTGGGCCATCCCCAGGGGGATCCCAGTGTAGGAATCTTCCATAGGGTTGGTAGAGCTTGGTGCGGGATTACCCTGCCCCTTTCCTGTGTTGTCTCTTTGTGTTCCTGGCATATGGGCTTCTCCTTTCCTGTATCCTAATGTGACTTCCAAATGCCTCTTCACTGTGTTGAAGGCTTGCTTTGCTTGCCCCCTTCAGATGCCTTAGTAACCCCAGTTTGGGGGGGTGGTGCTCTTTAGCCAGTGCCCCGGTACTTGCACTTCAGCTGTTCTTGGGAGATCTCAGATCTCAACTCACACAACCCTTTTATACCAGCTGAGAGGAAAACTCCACCCCCACAGCCATAAAAGCCAATTAAGCTAAAGACAACTGGATTAACTAGATTAAGTCAATCAACATTCAGCCTTGCTGAAGTACCCAGTTCCTACCTTCCTGTGCTTCAGCTGGTCTTGGGAGATCTCAGATCTCAAGACTCACACAACCCTACCTTTTATACCAGCTAGGAGGATAACTCCGCCCCCACAGCCACGAAAGCCAACCAAGCCAAAGAAAACTGGATTAACTAGATTAAGTCAACCAACAATAAGACTTGAAGTACCCAGTTCCTACCTACCTTCCTGCGCTTCAGCTGGTATTGGGAGATCTCAGATCCTTTTATTGTTTTACGTGTATGAGTGAACTGTCTCCTTGTAGGTAGGTGCACCAGTATCATGCAATGTTGAGGCCAGAAGAGGGTGTCAGATTCCCCTGGAACTGGAGTTAAAGACGGTTCTTAGCCGCCATGTGCATGCTGGGAATCGAACCTGGGTCTTCTACAAGAGCAGTCGGTGCTCTTAACTGCTGAGCCATCTCTCCAGCCCCTCATTCCATTTTCATAGTCAATTACCTGGCCTGCCAAGATTCATCAAAAGCAGGAACCTGGTCAGAAGTGTGCTTGTAATACCTAGAAAACTATTAGGCATTTCTTATTCTTTAGTGAAATAGTCAAGGTCATTCCTAATCACTGAAGTAGTTTACATTCTGCAACCTTACAAAGTAATTAGCTCAGTTATTGCTAACGAGATCTACATTCTTCAGTATGGATTAATTTGTCTACTTTATTTTTATTTTTTTAATTTTATTTATGTATACGTATCAATGTACTGTCTGCATGCAGGTTTGTGCACTCGTGTCATACAATGCCGCGGAGGTCAGAAGCGCGTGTCAGATTCCCCTGGAACTGGAGTTCTCCTTGAATTGGAGTTTCAGACGGTTCTCAGCCGCCATGTGGGTGCTGGGGATAGGCCATCTCTCCAGCCCCAAATTTGTCTACTTTTTTAAGAATCATGACTAAAAGTATGTAAGAATGATTCACTGACCATGGAAGTCAAAGGTAAACTATGATATCTGAGATATACTTTATTCAAAGAAGAAATACAAGGCCCTCAGTTTTCCTATAGAATATTAAAATTCTACTTTATGTCAATGAAGTAGATATTTCACCTAATCAGAGATGTTATTGATAAAGTGTGTTTCCAAGTATTTCCCTGAGATCTACCCTTCAAACTTTCCCTTAATAGCTTATACTACCTCTCTGATGGCAGTTAAAGGTAGTATGAGTATAAGCTTAGTTCTTTTATTCATTTTAAACTTAATTCCAAATGTAACTTTCCTTAGGCTATCCGTGTACAATCATTAATGTTAGATACCTATCTGCTGTTATGTGATCATTGAGTGACACCTGTGCTGGAACATATATGTCAACACATATTCACCACACTTAAGAGCTCAAGACTTGTATTTAACAACTAATATTATTTACTAAGCATTAGGAACTTTCAAAATATATTTAATATACAATATGCAATGCAAGTATATTAATTTAAAAAGTCTTTGAAAAAGAGTTAATACCTCATAGATGAGGAAAATGAGGACATACAAGTTAAACAACTCCCCCAAGTTTTACTAAGGGTGGTTGATATCTTGGATTTGAACCTGGGCAGATACAAAAGTTAAATTTATATAAAACTCCAAGCTTAAGTTAAACCTTCATCTTTTCTTAATGTGGATTCTGTCACCAGTAATTAAAAATGCACTGTTGTCAGGAATTAACTTATAATGTATGCTTTTATGGCCCATTATTAATACATTAAATGCTAGCTCATTTTTTTTCTGGAGGCAGACCCGTTTTACATAAAACATTTCTTTTCCTTTTAAGAGTAAAAGGCAAAGCAGGTGAAAAGTTTTAAAAAGTAACAATTTAATACTGAATACTTAGAAATCTGATACATGCAAACACCATAGTAATACAAAATACACACAATTCTACGCTGCTTTTTAATGAACCCTTTACATGGATGGCTGAAAACTTTCAACACATGAGTCTTGAGTGTTACCAGATACTATTTTGGGTTCATTTAAATATAATTTACTCATGCAAATAGGAAGCTTAAAAAAATAAATATGACAAATATATGGATTTTTGAAGTATAAATTGACATATAAATCTATATATTCTTAATATTTTTCATTAAAGTATTTTTAAAGAAGCATTCTATAACATGAAGCTGAGAACCCAAAAGAGATACAAAGAAAAGACATGGTTTTATTAGAATTGTATAATTCACACACCAAATATTTATATAACAAACACAAAGTTGTTAAAATAATATATTTGTTTTATTCTCTAAGTCTTCAACTTCAGAAAATTACTCACTAGGACCTGGGAAAGGAGGCAGTGTACACCTGCAATCCCAGTTACACAGGAAGCTAGGCAGAGGATCACTTGAGCCTATTAGTTCAAGACCTGACAGGGCAACATAGTAAGACCCAGAAAAAAAGGATTGGGGGTTGCTGGAGGCTAATTCCTAGACTAATTAGAAATTTCCAATTTCAAGGGTCTTAAGGAAACAAAACTATACACTCAATTTAGAACCTGATGTTGCCTTCTGAGTAGTAGAGGAGTAACGGAATAGTGCTCCTTGGAGATTGTCGAAGCTTATCTAGAGAATTACAGCTCCATCCTTCTATCACCACCACAAACCTGTGGAAAGTCTTCTTTTCTAAACTTAGATGTCCAAAATCCTGAACCACAGGATGGTGAACTGGGGTTAAAAATGTTCACACTGCCACATTTTTTTTGATCTTTTTGAGTCAGGGAGTCCCTGTAGCCCCAGCTGT